>JAUCRC010000102.1:0-60785 GCA_032399595.1 Tetragonula carbonaria
AAACATTCATGAAACGATGAAATTCAACGAAATAACGTCTTTCGCAATGGAAGTACCTAGATATGTATGAAAACATACAAAATTAAGCTTAATCTCCTCTAAATCCTGGGTATTTCACGAAACATTCATGTAACGATGAAATTCAACGAAACAACGTGTTTCGCAGTGAAAGTAGCTAGATATCTATGAAAACATCAAAATTAAGCTAAATCTCCACTAAATGATTGATATTTCACGAAACATTCATTAAACGATGAAATTCAACGAAATACGGTGTTTCGGAGGGAAAGTAGCCAGATTTCTATGGAAACATCAAAATTAAGTTAAATATCCCCTAAATCATGGTTATTTCACGAAACATTCACGGAACGATTAAGTTCAACGAAATAACGTGTTTCGCAGTGAAAGTAACCAGATATCTATCAAAACATCAAAATTAAGCTAAATCTCCGCTAAATCACGGTTATTTCACGAAACATTCATGAAACGATGGAATTCAACGAAATAACGTGTTTCGCAGTGAAAGTAGCCAGATATCTATGATAACATCGAAATTAAGCTAAATCTCCGCTAAATCACGTTTATTTCACGAAACATTCATAAAACGATGGAATCCATCGAAATAACGTGTTTCGCAGTGAAAGTAGCCAGATATCTATGAAAACATCAAATTTACGCTAAAACTCCGCTAAATGATGGGTATTTAACTTAACATTGATGAAACGACTAAATTCCGCGAAATAACATGTTTCGCAGTGAAAGTAGCATGATATATACGAAAACATCAAAATTAAGCAAAATCTCCGTTAAATCGTGGTTATTTCACGAAACATTCTTGAAACGATGAAATTCATCGAAATAAAGTGTTTCGCAGTGAAAGAAGCCAGATATCTATCAAAACATCAAAATTAAGCTAAATATCCGCTAAATCGTGTTTATTTCACGAAACATTCATGAAACGATGAAATTCAACGAAATAAGTTGTTTCGCAGCGAAAGTAGCCAGATTTCTACGGAAACATCAAAATTAACTTAAATATCCGCTAAATCATGGTTATTTCACGAAACATTCATGGAAGGATGAAATTCAACGAAATAACGTTTCGCAGTGAAAGTAGCCAGATATCTAACAAACTTCAAAATTAAGCTAAATCTCCGCTAAATAACGTTTATTTCACGAAACATTCATGAAACGATGAAATTCTACGAAATAACGTGTTTCGCTGTGAAAGAGGCAAGATATCTATGAAAACATAAAACTTAAGCTAAATCTAGTCTAAATCCTGGTTATATCACGAAACATTCATGAAACGATGAAATACAACGAAATAAAGTGTTTCGCAGAGAAAGTAGCATGATATGTATGAAAACATCAAAATTGAGCTAAATCTCCGTTAAATCGTGGTTATTTCCCGAAACATTCATGAAACGATGATATTCAACGAAATAACGTGTTCTGCAGTGAAAGTGGAAAGATATCAATGAAATCATCAAAATTATGCTAAATCTACGCTAAATCACGGTTATTTCACGAAACATACATGAAACGATGAAATTCAACGAAATAAGTTGTTTAGCAGTGAAAGTAGCCAGATTTCTATGGAAACATCAAAATTAACTTAAATATCCGCTAAATCATGGTTATTTCTCGAAACATTCATGGAAGGATGAAATTCAACGAAATAACGTTTCGCAGTGAAAGTAGCCAGATATCTAACAAAACTTCAAAATTAAGCTAAATCTCCGCTAAATGACGTTTATTTCACGAAACATTCATGAAACGATGAAATTCAGCGAAATAACGTGTTTCGCAGTGAAAGTAGCTAGATATCTATGAAACATTAAAATTGAAATAAAACACCGTTAAATGATGGATAGTTAACGAAACATTGATGAAACGATAAATTTCCACGAAATAACGTGTATCGCATCGAAAGTAGCTGGATATTTATGAAAACATCAAATTTAAGCTTTTTCCCCCTAGATCATTGTGTTTCCACGAAACATTCTTGAAACAATGAAATTCAACGAAATCACGTGTATCGCATTGAAAGCAGTTAGATGTTTATGAAAACATCAAAATTGAGCTAAATCTCCGATAAATGGTGGTTATTTCACGAAACATTCGTGAAACGATGAATTTCAACGAAATAGCCTGTTTCGCAGTGAAAGTAGCACGACATCTATGAAAACATCCACATGAACCTAAATCTCCTCTAAATAATGATTATTTCACGAAACATTCATGAAACGATGAAATTCAACGAAATAAATTGTTTCGCAGTGAAAGTAGCTAGATATCTATGAAAACATCAAAATTAAGCTATATCTCCGCTAAATCCTGGTTATTTCACGAAACATTCATGAAACTATGAAATTCAACGAAATAACGTGATTAGCAGTGGAAGTAGACAGATATCTATGAAAACATCAAAATGGAGCTAAAACTCCGCTAAATGTTGGATATTTCACGAAACATTGATGAAACGATGAAATTCAACGAAATAACGTGTATGGCAGTGAAAGTAGCTCGATATCTACGAAAACATCAAAATTAAGGTAAATATCCTCTAGATCATTGTGTTTCCACGAAACATTCTTGAAGCGATGAAATTCAACGAAATCACGTGTATCGCATTGAAAGCAGCTAGATGTTTATGAAAACATCAAAACTGAGCTAAATCTCCGATAAATCGTGGTTATTTCACGAAACATTCGTGAAACGATGAAATTCAACGAAATCGCCCGTTCTGCAGTGAAAGTGGAAAGAAATCAGTGAAATCATCAAAATTATGCTAAATCTACGCTAAATCGTTGTTATTTCACGAAACATTCATGAAACGATGAAATTCAACGAAATAATTTCTTTCGCAATGGAAGTACCCAGATAGGTATGAAAACATACAAAATTAAGCTAAATCTCCTCTAAATCCTGGGTATTTCACGAAACATTCATGTAACGATGAAATTCAACGAAACAACGTGTTTCGCAGTGAAAGTAGCTAGATATCTATGAAAACATCAAAATTAAGCTAAATCTCCGCTAAATGATCGATATTTCACGAAACATTCATTAAACGATGAAATTCAACGAAATACGGTGTTTCGGAGTGAAAGTAGCCAGATTTCTATGGAAACATCAAAATTAAGTTAAATATCCTCTAAATCATGGCTATTTCACGAAACATTCAAGGAACGATGAAGTTCAACGAAATAACGTGTTTCGCAGTGAAAGTAACCAGATATCTATCAAAACATCAAAATTAAGCTAAATCTCCGCTAAATCACGGTTATTTCACGAAATATTCAATGAACGAAGGAATTTAACGAAATATCGTGTTTCGCAGTGAAAATAGCCAGATATCTATGAATACATCAAAATTACGCTAAATTTCCGCTAAATCACGGTTATTTCACGAAACATTCAATGAACGATGAAATTCAACGAAATATCGTGTTTCGCAGTGAAAGTAGCCAGATATCTATGCAAACATCAAAATTAAGCTAAATCTCCGCTAAATCACGGTTATTTCACGAAACATTCATGAAACGATGGAATTCAACGAAATAACGTATTTCGCAGTGAAAGTAGCCAGATATCTATGATAACATCGAAATTAAGCTAAATCTCCGCTAAATCACGTTTATTTCACGAAACATTCATGAAACGATGGAATCCATCGAAATAACGTGTTTCGCAGTGAAAGTAGCCAGATATCTATGAAAACATCAAATTTACGCTAAAACTCCGCTAAATGATGGGTATTTAACTTAACATTGATGAAACGATTAAATTCCGCGAAATAACGTGTTTCGCAGTGAAAGTAGCATGATATATACGAAAACATCAAAATTAAGCAAAATCTCCGTTAAATCGTGGTTATTTCACGAAACATTCTTGAAACGATGAAATTCATCGAAATAAAGTGTTTCGCAGTGAAAGTAGCCAGATATCTATGAAAACATCAAAATTAAGCTAAATATCCGCTAAATCGTGTTTATTTCACGAAACATTCATGAAACGATGAAATTCAACGAAATAAGTTGTTTCGCAGCGAAAGTAGCCAGATTTCTACGGAAACATCAAAATTAACTTAAATATCCGCTAAATCATGGTTATTTCACGAAACATTCATGGAAGGATGAAATTCAACGAAATAACGTTTCGCAGTGAAAGTAGCCAGATATCTAACAAACTTCAAAATTAAGCTAAATCTCCGCTAAATAACGTTTATTTCACGAAACATTCATGAAACGATGAAATTCTACGAAATAACGTGTTTCGCAGTGAAAGAGGCAAGATATCTATGAAAACATAAAACTTAAGCTAAATCTAGTCTAAATCCTGCTTATATCACGAAACATTCATGAAACGATGAAATTCAACGAAATAAAGTGTTTCGCAGAGAAAGTAGCATGATATGTATGAAAACATCAAAACAGAGCTATATCTACGTTAAATCGTGGTTATTTCCCGAAACATTCATGAAACGATGATATTCAACGAAATAACGTGTTCTGCAGTGAAAGTGGAAAGATATCAATGAAATCATCAAAATTATGCTAAATCTACGCTAAATCACGGTTATTTCACGAAACATTCATGAAACGATGAAATTCAACGAAATAAGTTGTTTAGCAGTGAAAGTAGCCAGATTTCTATGGAAACATCAAAATTAACTTAAATATCCGCTAAATCATGGTTATTTCACGAAACATTCATGGAAGGATGAAATTCAACGAAATAACGTTTCGCAGTGAAAGTAGCCAGATATCTAACAAAACTTCAAAATTAAGCTAAATCTCCGCTAAATGACGTTTATTTCACGAAACATTCATGAAACGATGAAATTCAGCGAAATAACGTGTTTCGCAGTGAAAGTAGCCAGATATCTATGAAAACATCAAAATTAAGCTAAATCCACTAAATCCTGGTTATTTCACGAAACATTCATGAAACGATGAAATTCAACGAAAAAACGTGTTTCGCAGTGAAAGTAGCTCGATATCTATGAAAACATCAAAATTAAGCTAAATCTCACTAAATGATTGATATTTCACGAAACATTCATTAAACGATGAAATTCAACGAAATACGTTTTCGAGAAAGTAGCCAGATTTCTATGGAAACATCAAAATTAAGAACTAAATCTCCGCTAAATCACGGTTATTTCACGAAACATTCATGAAACGATGAAATTCAACGAAATAACGTGTTTCGCAGTGAAAGTAGCCAGATATCTATGATAACATCGAAATTAAGCTAAATCTCCGCTAAATCACGTTTATTTCACGAAACATTCATGAAACGATGGAATCCATCGAAATAACGTGTTTCGCAGTGAAAGTAGCCAGATATCTATGAAAACATCAAATTTACGCTAAAACTCCGCTAAATGATGGGTATTTAACTTAACATTGATGAAACGATGAAATTCCGCGAAATAACGTGTTTCGCAGTGAAAGTAGCATGATATATACGAAAACATCAAAATTAAGCAAAATCTCCGTTAAATCGTGGTTATTTCACGAAACATTCTTGAAACGATGAAATTCATCGAAATAAAGTGTTTCGCAGTGAAAGTAGCCAGATATCTATGAAAACATCAAAATTAAGCTAAATATCCGCTAAATCGTGTTTATTTCACGAAACATTCATGAAACGATGAAATTCAACGAAATAAGTTGTTTCGCAGCGAAAGTAGCCAGATTTCTACGGAAACATCAAAATTAACTTAAATATCCGCTAAATCATGGTTATTTCACGAAACATTCATGGAAGGATGAAATTCAACGAAATAACGTTTCGCAGTGAAAGTAGCCAGATATCTAACAAACTTCAAAATTAAGCTAAATCTCCGCTAAATAACGTTTATTTCACGAAACATTCATGAAACGATGAAATTCTACGAAATAACGTGTTTCGCAGTGAAAGAGGCAAGATATCTATGAAAACATAAAACTTAAGCTAAATCTAGTCTAAATCCTGGTTATATCACGAAACATTCATGAAACGATGAAATTCAACGAAATAAAGTGTTTCGCAGAGAAAGTAGCATGATATGTATGAAAACATCAAATTTAAGCTTTTTCCCCCTAGATCATTTATTTCCACGAAACATTCATGAAACGATGAAATTCAACAAATCGTGTTTCGCAGTGAAAGTAGCCAGATTATGAAAACATCAAAATTAAGCTAAATCTCCGCTAAATCACGTTTATTTCACGAAACATTCATGAAACGATGAAATTCAACGAAATAACGTGTTTCGCAGTGAAAGTAGCTAGATATCTATGAAACATTAAAATTGAAATAAAACACCGTTAAATGATGGATAGTTAACGAAACATTGATGAAACGATAAATTTCCACGAAATAACGTGTATCGCATCGAAAGTAGCTGGATATTTATGAAAATATCAAATTTAAGCTTTTTCCCCCTAGATCATTGTGTTTCCACGAAACATTCTTGAAACGATGAAATTCAACGAAATCACGTGTATCGCATTGAAAGCAGCTAGATGTTTATGAAAACATCAAAATTGAGCTAAATCTCCGATAAATGGTGGTTATTTCACGAATCATTCGTGAAACGATGAATTTCAACGAAATAGCCTGTTTCGCAGTGAAAGTAGCACGACATCTATGAAAACATCCACATGAACCTAAATCTCCTCTAAATAATGATTATTTCACGAAACATTCATGAAACGATGAAATTCAACGAAATAAATTGTTTCGCAGTGAAAGTAGCTAGATATCTATGAAAACATCAAAATTAAGCTATATCTCCGCTAAATCCTGGTTATTTCACGAAACATTCATGAAACTATGAAATTCAACGAAATAACGTGATTAGCAGTGGAAGTAGACAGATATCAATGAAAACATCAAAATGGAGCTAAAACTCCGCTAAATGTTGGATATTTCACGAAACATTGATGAAACGATGAAATTCAACGAAATAACGTGTATGGCAGTGAAAGTAGCTCGATATCTATGAAAACATCAAAATTAAGGTAAATATCCTCTAGATCATTGTGTTTCCACGAAACATTCTTGAAACGATGAAATTCAACGAAATCACGTGTATCGCATTGAAAGCAGCTAGATGTTTATGAAAACATCAAAACTGAGCTAAATCTCCGATAAATCGTGGTTATTTCACGAAACATTCGTGAAACGATGAAATTCAACGAAATCGCGCGTTCTGCAGAGAAAGTGGAAAGAAATCAATGAAATCATCAAAATTATGCTAAATCTACGCTAAATCACGGTTATTTCACGAAACATTCATGAAACGATGAAATTCAACGAAATAAGTTGTTTCGCAGTGAAAGTAGCCAGATTTCTATGGAAACATCAAAATTAACTTAAATATCCGCTAAATCATGGTTATTTCACGAATCATTCATGGAAGGATGAAATACAACGAAATAACGTTTCGCAGTGAAAGTAGCCAGATATGTAACAAAACTTGAAATTAAGCTAAATCTCCGCTAAATAACGTTTATTTCACGAAACATTCATGAAACGATGAAATTCAACGAAAAAACGTGATTCGCAGTGAAAGTAGCATGATATGTATGATAACATCAAAATTAAGCTAAATCTCCGCTAAATAACGTTTATTTCACGAAACATTCATGAAACGATGAAATTCAACGAAAAAACGTGATTCGCTGTGAAAGTAGCATGATATGTATGATAACATCAAAATTAAGCTAAATCTCCGCTAAATCACGGTTATTTCACGAAAAATTCAATGAACGATGAAATTCAACGAAATAACGTGTTTCGCAGTGAAAGTAGCCAGATATCAATGAAAACATCAAAATTAAGTTGAGTCTCCGCTAAATAACGGTTATTTCACGAAACATTCATGAAACGATGAAATCCTACGAAATAACGTGTTTCGCAGTGAAAGTAGCCAGATATCTATGAAAACATCAAAATTAAGCTAAAACTCCGCTAAATGTTGGATATTTCACGAAACATTGATGAAACGATGAAATTCAACGAAATACCGTGTATGGCAGGGAAAGTAGCTCGATATCTATGAAAACATCAAAATTAAGCTAAATATCCGCTAAATCGTTGTTATTTCACGAAACATTCATGAAACGATGAAATTCAACGAAATAACGTCTTTCGCAATGGAAGTACCTAGATATGTATGAAAACATACAAAATTAAGCTAAATCTCCTCTAAATCCTGGGTATTTCACGAAACATTCATGTAATGATGAAATTCAACGAAACAACGTGTTTCGCAGTGAAAGTAGCTAGATATCTATGAAAACATCAAAATTAAGCTAAATCTCCGCTAAATGATCGATATTTCACGAAACATTCATTAAACGATGAAATTCAACGAAATACGGTGTTTCGGAGGGAAAGTAGCCAGATTTCTATGGAAACATCAAAATTAAGTTAAATATCCTCTAAATCATGGTTATTTCACGAAACATTCATGGAACGATTAAGTTCAACGAAATAACGTGTTTCGCAGTGAAAGTAACCAGATATCTATCAAAACATCAAAATTAAGCTAAATCTCCGCTAAATCACGGTTATTTCACGAAATATTCAATGAACGAAGGAATTTAACGAAATATCGTGTTTCGCAGTGAAAATATCCAGATATCTATGAATACATCAAAATTACGCTAAATTTCCGCTAAATCACGGTTATTTCACGAAACATTCAATGAACGATGAAATTCAACGAAATATCGTGTTTCGCAGTGAAAGTAGCCAGATATCTATGCAAACATCAAAATTAAGCTAAATCTCCGCTAAATCACGGTTATTTCACGAAACATTCATGAAACGATGGAATTCAACGAAATAACGTGTTTCGCAGTGAAAGTAGCCAGATATCTATGATAACATCGAAATTAAGCTAAATCTCCGCTAAATCACGTTTATTTCACGAAACATTCTTGAAACGATGGAATCCATCGAAATAACGTGTTTCGCAGTGAAAGTAGCCAGATATCTATGAAAACATCAAATTTTCGCTAAAACTCCGCTAAATGATGGGTATTTAACTTAACATCGATGAAACGATTAAATTCCGCGAAATAACGTGTTTCGCAGTGAAAGTAGCATGATACGAAAACATCAAAATTAAGCAAAATCTCCGTTAAATCGTGGTTATTTCACGAAACATTCTTGAAACGATGAAATTCATCGAAATAAAGTGTTTCGCAGTGAAAGTAGCCAGATATCTATGAAAATATCAAAATTAAGCTAAATATCCGCTAAATCGTGTTTATTTCACGAAACATTCATGAAACGATGAAATTCAACGAAATAACGTGTTCTGCAGTGAAAGTGGAAAGATATCAATGAAATCATCAAAATTATGCTAAATCTACGCTAAATCACGGTTATTTCACGAAACATTCATGAAACGATGAAATTCAACGAAATAAGTTGTTTCGCAGTGAAAGTATTCAGATTTCTATGGAAACATCAAAATTAACTTAAATATCCGCTAAATCATGGTTATTTCACGAAACATTCATGGAAGGATGAAATTCAACGAAATAACGTTTCGCAGTGAAAGTAGCCAGATATCTAACAAAACTTCAAAATTAAGCTAAATCTCCGCTAAATAACGTTTATTTCACGAAACATTCATGAAACGATGAAATTCAGCGAAATAACGTGTTTCGCAGTGAAAGAGGCAAGATCTATGAAAACATAAAACTTAAGCTAAATCTAGTCTAAATCCTGGTTATATCACGAAACATTCATGAAACGATGAAATTCAACGAAAAAACGTGATTCGCAGTGAAAGTAGCTCGATATCTATGAAAACATCAAAATTAAGCTGAATCTCCGCTAATTAACGGTTATTTCAAGAAACATTCATGAAACGATGAAATCCTACGAAATAACGTGTTTCGCAGTGAAAGTAGCCAGATATCTATGAAAACATCAAAATTAAGCTAAAACTCCGCTAAATGTTGGATATTTCACGAAACATTGATGAAATGATGAAATTCAACGAAATACCGTGTATGGCAGTGAAAGTAGCTCGATATCTATGAAAACATCAATATTAAGCTAAATATCCGCTAAATCGTTGTTATTTCACGAAACATTCATGAAACGATGAAATTCAACGAAAGAACGTCTTTCGCAATGAAAGTCTCTAGATATGTATGAAAACATACAAAATTAAGCTAAATCTCCTCTAAATCCTGGGTATTTCACGAAACATTCTTGTAACGATGAAATTCAACGAAACAACGTGTTTCGCAGTGAAAGTAGGTAGATATCTTTGAAAACATCAAAATTAACCTAAATCTCCGCTAAATCATTGTTATTTCACCTAACATTCATGAAACTATGAAATTCAACGAAATAACGTGTTACGCAGTGTAAGTAGCTAGGTATTTATGAAAACATCAAAATTGAGCCAAATCTCCGATAAATCGTTGTTATTTCACTAAACATTCGTGAAACGATGAATTTTAACGAAATAACGTGTTACGCTGTGAAAGTAGCTAGAAATATATGAAAACATCAAATTTAAGCTAAATCTCCGATAAATCGTGGTTATTTCACGAAACGTTCGTGAAACGATGAAATTCAACGAAATAGCGTGTTTCGCAGTGAAAGAAGCACGACATCTATGAAAACATCCACATGAACTTAAATCTCCTCTAAATAATGATTATTTCACGAAACATTCATGAAACGATGAAATTCAACGAAAAAACGTGTTTCTCAGTGAAAGTAGACAGATATCAATGAAAACATCGAAATTAAGCTAAATATCCGCTAAATCCTGGTTATATCACGAAACATTCATGAATCGATGTAATTCAACGAAATAACGTGTTTCGCAGTGAAAGTACCTCGATATCTATGAAAACATCAAGATTAAGCTAAATCTCCGCTAAATCACGGTTATTTCACGAAAAATTCAATGAACGATGAAATTCAACGAAATAACGTGTTTCGCAGTGAAAGTAGCCAGATTTCTATGGAAAGATCACATTTAACTTAAATATCCGCTAAATCATGATTATTTCACGAAACATTCGTGGAAGGATGAAATTCAACGAAATAACGTGTTTCGCAGTGAAAGTAGCCAGATATCTAACAAAACTTCAAAATTAAGCTAAATCTCCGCTAAATAACGTTTATTTCACGAAACATTCGTGAAACGATGAAATTCAACGAAATAACGTGTTTCGCAGTGAAAGAGGCAAGATATCTATGAAAACATAAAACTTAAGCTAAATCTAGTCTAAATCCTGGTTATTTCACGAAACATTTATGAAACGATGAAATTCAACGAAATAACGTGATTAGCAGTAGAAGTAGACAGATATCTATGAAAACATCAAAATTGAGCTAAAACTCCGCTAAATGTTGGATATTTAACGTAACATTGATGAAACGATGAAATCAACGAAATAACGTGTATGGCAGTGAAAGTA
Organism: Tetragonula carbonaria; assembly: GCA_032399595.1. Lineage (NCBI taxonomy): Eukaryota > Metazoa > Arthropoda > Insecta > Hymenoptera > Apidae > Tetragonula > Tetragonula carbonaria. The sequence goes on from JAUCRC010000102.1 coordinate 11,463, forward strand.
GCTCGATATTTATGAAAACATCAAAATTAAGGTAAATATCCGCTAAATCATTGTTATTTCACCTAACATTCATGAAACTATGAAATTCAACGAAATAACGTGTTACGCAGTGTAAGTAGATAGGTATATATGAAAACATCAAAATTGAGCTAAATCTCCGATAAATCGTTGTTACTTCACTAAACATTCGTGAAACGATGAATTTTAACGAAATAACGTGTTACGCAGTGAAAGTAGACAGATATCTATGAAAACATCGAAATTAAGCTAAATATCCGCTAAATCCTGGTTATATCACGAAACAACCATGAAACGATGAAATTCAACGAAATAACGTGATTCGCAGTGAAAGTAGCATGATATGTATGATAACATCAAAATTAAGCTAAATCTCAGCTAAAACCTGGTTATTTCACGAAACATTCATGAAACGATGAAATTCAACGAAATAACGTGTTTCGCAGTGAAAGTACCTCGATATCTATGAAAACATCAAAATTAAGCTAAATCTCCGCTAAATCACGGTTATTTCACGAAAAATTCAATGAACGATGAAATTCAACGAAATAAAGTGTTTCGCAGTGAAAGTAGCCAGATATCTATGAAAACAGCAAAATTAAGCTGAATCTCCGCTAAATAACGGTTATTTCTCGAAACATTCATGAAACGATGAAATTCAACGAAATACCGTGTATGGCAGTGAAAGTAGCTCGATATCTATGAAAACATCAAAATTAAGCTAAATATCCCCTAAATCGTTGTTATTTCACGAAACATTCATGAAACGATGAAATTCAACGAAATAACGTCTTTCGCAGTGAAAGTATCTAGATATGTATGAAAACATACAAAATTAAGCTAAATTTCCTCTAAATCCTGGGTATTTCACGAAACATTCATGTAACGATGAAATTCAACGAAACAACGTGTTTCGCAGTGAAAGTAGCTAGATATCTATGAAAACATCAAAATTAAGTTAAATCTCCGCTAAATGATCGATATTTCAAGAAACATTCATTAAACGATGAAATTCAACGAAATACGGTGTTTCGCAGTGAAAGTAGCCAGATTACTATGGAAACATCAAAATTAAGTTAAATATTCTCTAAATCATAGTTATTTCACGAAACATTCATGGAACGATGAAGTTCAACGAAATAACGTGTTTCGCAGTGAAAGTAGCATGATATATACGAAAACATCAAAATTAAGCAAAATCTCCGTTAAATCGTGGTTATTTCACGAAACATTCTTGAAACGATGAAATTCATCGAAATAAAGTATTTCGCAGTGAAAGTAGCCAGATATCTATGAAAACATCAAAATTAAGCTAAATATCCGCTAAATCGTGGTTATTTCACGAAACATTCATGAAACGATGAAATTCAACGAAATAAGTTGTTTCGCAGTGAAAGTAGCCAGATTTCTATGGAAACATCAAAATTAACTTAAATATCCGCTAAATCATGGTTATTTCACGAAACATTCATGGAAGGATGAAATTCAACGAAATAACGTTTCGCAGTGAAAGTAGCCAGATATCTAACAAAACTTCAAAGTTAAGCTAAATCTCCGCTAAATAACGTTTATTTCACGAAACATTCATGAAACGGTGAAATTCTACGAAATAACGTGTTTCGCAGTGAAAGAGGCAAGATATCTATGAAAACATAAAACTTAAGCTAAATCTAGTCTAAATCCTGGTTATATCACGAAACATTCATGAAACGATGAAATTCAACGAAAAAACGTGATTCGCAGTGAAAGTAGCTCGATATCTATGAAAACATCAAAATTAAGCTAAATCTCCGCTAAATCACGGTTATTTCACGAAAAATTCAATGAACGATGAAATTCAACGAAATAACGTGTTTCGCAGTGAAAGTAGCCAGATATCTATGAAAACATCAAAATTAAGCTGAATCTCCGCTAATTAACGGTTATTTCAAGAAACATTCATGAAACGATGAAATCATTCGAAATATCGTGTTTCGCAGTGAAAGTAGCCAGATATCTATGAAAACATCAAAATTAAGCTAAAACTCCGCTAAATGTTGGATATTTCACGAAACATTGATGAAATGATGAAATTCAACGAAATACCGTGGATGGCAGTGAAAGTAGCTCGATATCTATGAAAACATCAATATTAAGCTAAATATCCGCTAAATCGTTGATATTTCACGAAACATTCATGAAACGATGAAATTCAACGAAATAACTTCTTTCGCAATGAAAGTATCTGGATATGTATGAAAACATACAAAATTAAGCTAAATCTCCTCTAAATCCTGGGTATTTCACGAAACATTCTTGTAACGATGAAATTCAACGAAACAACGTGTTTCGCAGTGAAAGTAGGTAGATATCTATGAAAACATCAAAATTAAGCTAAATCTCCGCTAAATGATCGATATTTCACGAAACATTCATTAAACGATGAAATTCAACGAAATACGGTGTTTCGGAGTGAAAGTAGCTCGATATCTATGAAAACATCAAAATTAAGGTAAATATCCTCTAGATCATTGTGTTTCCACGAAACATTCTTGAAACGATGAAATTCAACGAAATCACGTGTATCGCATTGAAAGCAGCTAGATGTTTATGAAAGCATCAAAATTGAGCTAAATCTCCGATAAATCGTGGTTATTTCACGAAACATTCGTGAAACGATGAAATTCAACGAAATAGCGCGTTTCGCAGTGAAAGAAGCACGACATCTATGAAAACATCCACATGTACCTAAATCTCCTCTAAATAATGATTATTTCACGAAACATTCATGAAACGATGAAATTCAACGAAATAAAGTGTTTCGCAGAGAAAGTAGCATGATATGTATGAAAACATCAAAATTAAGCTAAATCTCCGTTAAATAGTGGTTATTTCCCGAAACATTCATGAAACGATGAAATTCAACGAAATAACGTGTTCTGCAGTGAAAGTGGAAAGATATCAATGAAATCATCAAAATTATGCTAAATCTACGCTAAATCACGGTTATTTCACGAAACATTCATGAAACAATGAAATTCAACGAAATAAGTTGTTTCGCAGTGAAAGTAGCCAGATTTCTATGGAAACATCAAAATTAACTTAAATATCCGCTAAAACATGGTTATTTCACGAAACATTCATGGAAGGATGAAATTCAACGAAATAACGTTTCGCAGTGAAAGTAGCCAGATATCTAACAAAACTTCAAAATTAAGCTAAATCTCCGCTAAATGACGTTTATTTCACGAAACATTCATGAAACGATGAAATTCAGCGAAATAACGTGTTTCGCAGTGAAAGAAGCAAGATATCTATGAAAACATAAAACTTAAGCTAAATCTAGTCTAAATCCTGGTTATATCACGAAACATTCATGAAACGATGAAATTCAACGAAAAAACGTGATTCGCAGTGAAAGTAGCTCGATATCTACGAAAACATCAAAATTAAGCTAAATCTCCGCTAAATCACGGTTATTTCACGAAACATTCAATGAACGATGAAATTCAACGAAATATCGTGTATCGCAGTGAAAGTAGCCAGATATCTATGATAACATCGAAATTAAGCTAAATCTCCGCTAAATCACGTTTATTTCACGAAACATTCATGAAACGATGGAATCCATCGAAATAACGTGTTTCGCAGTGAAAGTAGCCAGATATTTATGAAAACATCAAATTTACGCTAAAACTCCGCTAAATGATGAATATTTAACTTAACATTGATGAAACGATGAAATTCCGCGAAATAACGTGTTTCGCAGTGAAAGTAGCATGATATATACGAAAACATCAAAATTAAGCAAAATCTCCGTTAAATCGTGGTTATTTCACGAAACATTCTTGAAACGATGAAATTCATCGAAATAAAGTGTTTCGCAGTGAAAGTAGCCAGATATCTATGAAAACATCAAAATTAAGCTAAATATCCGCTAAATCGTGGTTATTTCACGAAACATTCATGAAACGATGAAATTCAACGAAATAAGTTGTTTCGCAGTGAAAGTAGCCAGATTTCTATGGAAACATCAAAATTAACTTAAATATCCGCTAAATCATGGTTATTTCACGAAACATTCATGGAAGGATGAAATTCAACGAAATAACGTTTCGCAGTGAAAGTAGCCAGATATCTAACAAAACTTCGAAATTAAGCTAAATCTCCGCTAAATGACGTTTATTTCACGAAACATTCATGATACGATGAAATTCAGCGAAATAACGTGTTTCGCAGTGAAAGAAGCAAGATATCTATGAAAACATAAAACTTAAGCTAAATCTAGTCTAAATCCTGGTTATATCACGAAACATTCATGAAACGATGAAATTCAACGAAATAAAGTGTTTCGCAGAGAAAGTAGCATGATAAGTATGAAAACATCAAAATTGAGCTAAATCTCCGTTAAATCGTGGTTATTTCCCGAAACATTCATGAAACGATGATATTCAACGAAATAACGTGTTCTGCAGTGAAAGTGGAAAGATATCAATGAAATCATCAAAATTATGCTAAATCTACGCTAAATCACGGTTATTTCACGAAACATTCATGAAACGATGAAATTCAACGAAATAAGTTGTTTAGCAGTGAAAGTAGCCAGATTTCTATGGAAACATCAAAATTAACTTAAATATCCGCTAAATCATGGTTATTTCACGAAACATTCATGGAAGGATGAAATTCAACGAAATAACGTTTCGCAGTGAAAGTAGCCAGATATCTAACAAAACTTCAAAATTAAGCTAAATCTCCGCTAAATGACGTTTATTTCACGAAACATTCATGAAACGATGAAATTCAGCGAAATAACGTGTTTCGCAGTGAAAGAAGCAAGACATCTATGAAAACATCAAAATGAACTTAAATCTCCTCTAAATAATGAATATTTCACGAAACATTCATGAAACGATGAAATTCAACGAAAAAACGTGTTTCTCAGTGAAAGTAGACAGATATCTATGAAAACATCGAAATTAAGCTAAATATCCGCTAAATCCTGGTTATATCACGAAACAACCATGAAACGATGAAATTCAACGAAATAACGTGTTTCGCAGTGAAAGTAGCCAATATCTATGAAAACATCAAAATTAAGCTAAATCTCCTGCTAATAACGGTTATTTCACGAAACATTCATGAAACGATGAAATTCAACGAAATAACGTGTTTCGCAGTGAAAGTAGCCAGATATCAATAATGAAAACATCAAAATTAAGCTAAATCTCCGCTAAATGATCGATATTTCACGAAACATTCATTAAACGATGAAATTCAACGAAATAACGTGCTCCGAGCCAAGAGTCGAAGAGATCTATCAACAAAGACATCAAAATTAAGATAAATCTCTGCTAAAAGACTGTTATTTCCCGAAACATTCATGAAACGTTGAAAATAACGAAACAACGTTTTCTAAGAAAGCACTTTAGATATTGATGAAAACATCAAAATTAAGCTAAAATTTGCAATAAATCATGGTTATTTTATGAAACATTCAATGAACGATGAAATTCAACGAAATATCGTGTCTTTGCAGCTGAAATAGGCCAGATACCAATGCAAACATCAAAATTAAGCTAAATCTCCGCTAAATCAATGGTCATTTCACGAAACTTTCATGCAACGATGTAATTCAACGAAATAACTTGTTTTTGCAGCGAAAGTAGCCAATACACCCACTAGTACATCGAGAATTAAGCTAAATCTCCGCGCATATTATGTTTATTTCATGAATATTTTCATGAAACGATGAATACATCGAAATAACGTGTTTTGCAGTGAAGTAGCCAGATATCTATGAAAACATCAAATTTACGCTAAAACTCCGCTAAATGATGGATATTTAACGAAACGATGAAATTACGCGAAATAACGTGTTTCGCAGTGAAAGTAGCATGATATATACGAAAACATCAAAATTAAGCTAAATCTCCGTTAGATCGTGGTTATTTCACGAAACATTCTTGAAACGATGAAATTCATCGAAATAAAGTGTTTCGCAATGAAAGTAGCCAGATATCTATGAAAACATCAAAATTAAGCTAAATATCCGCTAAATCGTGGTTATTTCACGAAACATTCTTGAAACGATGAAATTCATTGAAATAAAGTGTTTCGCAGTGAAAGTAGCATGATATCTATGAAAACATCAAAATTAAGCTAAACCTCCGTTAAATCGTGGTTATTTCACGAAACATTCACGTAACGATGAAATTCAACGAAATAACGTGTTTCGCAGTGAAAGTAGCATGATATCTATGAAAACATCAAAATTAAGCTAAACCTCCGTTAAATCGTGGTTATTTCACGAAACATTCACGTAACGATGAAATTCAACGAAATAACGTGTTTCGCAGTGAAAGTAGCATGATATCTATGAAAACATCAAAATTAAGCTAAACCTCCGTTAAATCGTGGTTATTTCACGAAACATTCACGTAACGATGAAATTCAACGAAATAACGTGTTTCGCAGTGAAAGTAGCATGATATCTATGAAAACATCAAAATTGACCTAAATATCCGCTAAATGATGGTTATTTCACGACAGATTCATGAAACGATGAAATTCAACGAAATAACGTGTATGGCAGTGAAAGTAGCTCGATATCTATGATAACATCAAAATTAAGGTAAATATCCGCTAAATCATTGTTATTTCACCTAACATTCATGAAACTATGAAATTCAACGAAATAACGTGTTACGCAGTGTAAGTAGCTAGGTATTTATGAAAACATCAAAATTGAGCTAAATCTCCGATAAATCGTTGTTATTTCACTAAACATTCGTGAAACGATGAATTTTAACGAAATAACGTGTTACGCTGTGAAAGTAGCTAGAAATCTATGAAAACATCAAATTTAAGCTAAATCTCCGATAAATCGTGGTTATTTCACGTAACGTTCGTGAAACGATGAAATTCAACGAAATAGCGTGTTTCGCAGTGAAAGAAGCACGACATCTATGAAAACATCCACATGAACTTAAATCTCCTCTAAATAATGATTATTTCACGAAACATTCATGAAACGATGAAATTCAACGAAAAAACGTGTTTCTCAGTGAAAGTAGACAGATATCTATGAAAACATCGAATTTAAGCTAAATATCCGCTAAATCCTGGTTATATCACGAAACATTCATGAAACGATGAAATTCAACGAAATAACGTGATTCGCAGTGAAAGTAGCATGATATGTATGATAACATCAAAATTAAGCTAAATCTCAGCTAAAACCTGGTTATTTCACGAAACATTAATGAAACGATGAAATACAACGAAATAACGTGTTTCGCAGTGAAAGTACCTCGATATCTATGAAAACATCAAAATTAAGCTAAATCTCCGCTACATCACGGTTATTTCTCGAAAAATTCAATGAACGATGAAATTCAACGAAATAACGTGTTTCGCAGTGAAAGTAGCCAGATTTCTATGGAAAGATCACAATTAACTTAAATATCCGCTAAATCATGGTTATTTCACGAAACATTCATGGAAGGATGAAATTCAACGAAATAACGTGTTTCGCAGTGAAAGTAGCCAGATATCTAACAAAACTTCAAAATTAAGCTAAATCTCCGCTAAATAACGTTTATTTCACGAAACATTCATGAAACGATGAAATTCAACGAAATAACGTGTTTCGCAGTGAAAGAGGCAAGATATCTATGAAAACATAAAACTTAAGCTAAATCTAGTCTAAATCCTGGTTATTTCACGAAACATTTATGAACCGATGAAATTCAACGAAATAACGTGATTAGCAGTGGAAGTAGACAGATATCTATGAAAACATCAAAATTGAGCTAAAACTCAGCTAAATGTTGGATATTTCACGAAACATTGATGAAACAATGAAATTCAACGAAATAACGTGTATGGCAGTGAAAGTAGCTCGATATTTATGAAAACATCAAAATTAAGGTAAATATCCGCTAAATCATTGTTATTTCACCTAACATTCATGAAACTATGAAATTCAACGAAATAACGTGTTACGCAGTGTAAGTAGCTAGGTATTTATGAAAACATCAAAATTGAGCTAAATCTCCGATAAATCGTTGTTATTTCACTAAACATTCGTGAAACGATGAATTTTAACGAAATAACGTGTTACGCAGTGAAAGTAGCTAGAAATCTATGAAAACATCAAATTTAAGCTAAATCTCCGCTAAATCGTGGTTATTTCACGAAACATTCGTGAAACTATGAAATTCAACGAAATAGCGTGTTTCGCAGTGAAAGAAGCACGACATCTATGAAAACATCCACATGAACTTAAATCTCCTCTAAATAATGAATATTTCACGAAACATTCATGAAACGATGAAATTCAACGAAAAAACGTGTTTCTCAGTGAAAGTAGACAGATATCTATGAAAACATCGAAATTAAGCTAAATATCCGCTAAATCCTGGTTATATCACGAAACAACCATGAAACGATGAAATTCAACGAAATAACGTGATTCGCAGTGAAAGTAGCATGATATGTATGATAACATCAAAATTAAGCTAAATCTCTGCTAAAACCTGGTTATTTCACGAAACATTCATGTAACGATGAAATTCAACGAAACAACGTGTTTCGCAGTGAAAGTAGCTAGATATCAATGAAAACATCAAAATTAAGCTAAATCTCCGCTAAATGATCGATATTTCACGAAACATTCATTAAACGATGAAATTCAACGAAATACGGTGTTTCGCAGTGAAAGTAGCCAGATTACTATGGAAACATCAAAATTAAGTTAAATATTCTCTAAATCATGGTTATTTCACGAAACATTCATGGAACGATGAAGTTCAACGAAATAACGTGTTTCGCAGTGAAAGTAACCAGATATCTATCAAAACATCAAAATTAAGATAAATCTCCGCTAAATAACTGTTATTTCCCGAAACATTCATGAAACGTTGAAAATAACGAAATAACGTTTTTCGCAGAGAAAGTAGCTCGATATCTATGAAAACATCAAAATTAAGCTAAAACTCCGATAAATCACGGTTATTTCACGAAACATTCAATGAACGATGAAATTCAACGAAATATCGTGTTTCGCAGTGAAAGTAGCCAGATACCAATGCAAACATCAAAATTAAGATAAATCTCCGCTAAATCACGGTTATTTCACGAAACTTTCATGAAACGATGGAATTCAACGAAATAACTTGTTTCGCAGTGAAAGTAGCCAGATACCTATGATAACATCGAAATTAAGCTAAATCTCCGCTATATCACGTTTATTTCACGAAACATTCATGAAACGATGGAATACATCGAAATAACGTGTTTCGCAGTGAAAGTAGCCAGATATCTATGAAAACATCAAATTTACGCTAAAACTCCGCTAAATGATGGATATTTAACGAAACGATGAAATTACGCGAAATAACGTGTTTCGCAGTGAAAGTAGCATGATATATACGAAAACATCAAAATTAAGCTAAATCTCCGTTAGATCGTGGTTATTTCACGAAACATTCTTGAAACGATGAAATTCATCAAAATAAAGTGTTTCGCAATGAAAGTTGCCAGATATCTATGAAAACATCAAAATTAAGCTAAATATCCGCTAAATCGTGGTTATTTCACGAAACATTCTTGAAACGATGAAATTCATTGAAATAAAGTGTTTCGAAGTGAAAGTAGCCAGATATCCTTGAAATCATCAAAATTAAGGTATATCTCCGCTAAATCACGGATATTTCACGAAACATTCATGAAACGATGAAATTCGACGAAATAAAGTGTTTCGCAGAGAAAGTAGCATGATATGTATGAAAACATCAAAATTAAGCTAAACCTCCGTTAAATCGTGGTTATTTCACGAAACATTCACGTAACGATGAAATTCAACGAAATAACGTGTTTCGCAGTGAAAGTAGCATGATATCTATGAAAACATCAAAATTAAGCTAAACCTCCGTTAAATCGTGGTTATTTCACGAAACATTCACGTAACGATGAAATTCAACGAAATAACGTGTTTCGCAGTGAAAGTAGCATGATATCTATGAAAACATCAAAATTAAGCTAAACCTCCGTTAAATCGTGGTTATTTCACGAAACATTCACGTAACGATGAAATTCAACGAAATAACGTGTTTCGCAGTGAAAGTAGCATGATATCTATGAAAACATCAAAATTAAGCTAAACCTCCGTTAAATCGTGGTTATTTCACGAAACATTCACGTAACGATGAAATTCAACGAAATAACGTGTTTCGCAGTGAAAGTAGCATGATATCTATGAAAACATCAAAATTGACCTAAATATCCGCTAAATGATGGTTATTTCACGACAGATTCATGAAACGATGAAATTCAACGAAATAACGTGTATGGCAGTGAAAGTAGCTCGATATCTATGATAACATCAAAATTAAGGTAAATATCCGCTAAATCATTGTTATTTCACCTAACATTCATGAAACTATGAAATTCAACGAAATAACGTGTTACGCAGTGTAAGTAGCTAGGTATTTATGAAAACATCAAAATTGAGCTAAATCTCCGATAAATCGTTGTTATTTCACTAAACATTCGTGAAACGATGAATTTTAACGAAATAACGTGTTACGCTGTGAAAGTAGCTAGAAATCTATGAAAACATCAAATTTAAGCTAAATCTCCGATAAATCGTGGTTATTTCACGTAACGTTCGTGAAACGATGAAATTCAACGAAATAGCGTGTTTCGCAGTGAAAGAAGCACGACATCTATGAAAACATCCACATGAACTTAAATCTCCTCTAAATAATGATTATTTCACGAAACATTCATGAAACGATGAAATTCAACGAAAAAACGTGTTTCTCAGTGAAAGTAGACAGATATCAATGAAAACATCGAAATTAAGCTAAATATCCGCTAAATCCTGGTTATATCACGAAACATTCATGAATCGATGTAATTCAACGAAATAACGTGTTTCGCAGTGAAAGTACCTCGATATCTATGAAAACATCAAGATTAAGCTAAATCTCCGCTAAATCACGGTTATTTCACGAAAAATTCAATGAACGATGAAATTCAACGAAATAACGTGTTTCGCAGTGAAAGTAGCCAGATTTCTATGGAAAGATCACATTTAACTTAAATATCCGCTAAATCATGATTATTTCACGAAACATTCGTGGAAGGATGAAATTCAACGAAATAACGTGTTTCGCAGTGAAAGTAGCCAGATATCTAACAAAACTTCAAAATTAAGCTAAATCTCCGCTAAATAACGTTTATTTCACGAAACATTCGTGAAACGATGAAATTCAACGAAATAACGTGTTTCGCAGTGAAAGAGGCAAGATATCTATGAAAACATAAAACTTAAGCTAAATCTAGTCTAAATCCTGGTTATTTCACGAAACATTTATGAACCGATGAAATTCAACGAAATAACGTGATTAGCAGTGGAAGTAGACAGATATCTATGAAAACATCAAAATTGAGCTAAAACTCAGCTAAATGTTGGATATTTCACGAAACATTGATGAAACAATGAAATTCAACGAAATAACGTGTATGGCAGTGAAAGTAGCTCGATATTTATGAAAACATCAAAATTAAGGTAAATATCCGCTAAATCATTGTTATTTCACCTAACATTCATGAAACTATGAAATTCAACGAAATAACGTGTTACGCAGTGTAAGTAGCTAGGTATTTATGAAAACATCAAAATTGAGCTAAATCTCCGATAAATCGTTGTTATTTCACTAAACATTCCTGAAACGATGAATTTTAACGAAATAACGTGTTACGCAGTGAAAGTAGCTAGAAATCTATGAAAACATCAAATTTAAGCTAAATCTCCGATAAATCGTGGTTATTTCACGAAACATTCGTGAAACGATGAAATTCAACGAAATAGCGTGTTTCGCAGTGAAAGAAGCACGACATCTATGAAAACATCCACATGAACTTAAATCTCCTCTAAATAATGAATATTTCACGAAACATTCATGAAAAGATGAAATTCAACGAAAAAACGTGTTTCTCAGTGAAAGTAGACAGATAACTATGAAAACATCGAAATTAAGCTAAATATCCGCTAAATCCTGGTTATATCACGAAACAACCATGAAACGATGAAATTCAACGAAATAACGTGATTCGCAGTGAAAGTAGCATGATATGTATGATAACATCAAAATTAAGTTAAATCTCAGCTAAAACCTGGTTATTTCACGAAACATTCATGAAACGATGAAATTAACGAAATAACGTGTTTCGCAGTTAAAGTACCTCGATATCTATGAAAACATCAAAATTAAGCTAAATCTCCGCTAAATCACGGTAATTTCACGAAAAATTCAATGAACGATGAAATTCAACGAAATAAAGTGTTTCGCAGTGAAAGTAGCCAGATATCTATGAAAACAGCAAAATTAAGCTGAATCTCCGCTAAATAACGGTTATTTCACGAAACATTCATGAAACGATGAAATTCAACGAAATACCGTGTATGGCAGTGAAAGTAGCTCGATATCTATGAAAACATCAAAATTAATCTAAATATCCCCTAAATCGTTGTTATTTCACGAAACATTCATGAAACGATGAAATTCAACGAAATAACGTCTTTCGCAATGAAAGTATCTAGATATGTATGAAAACATACAAAATTTAGCTAAATCTCCTCTAAATCCTGGGTATTTCACGAAACATTCATGTAACGATGAGATTCAACGAAACAACGTGTTTCGCAGTGAAAGTAGCTTGATATCTATGAAAACATCAAAATTAAGCTAAATCTCCGCTAAATGATCGATATTTCACGAAACATTCATTAAATGATGGAATTCAAAGAAATAACGCGATTCGCAGTGAAAGTAGCTAGTTATCTATGAAAACATAAAAATTAAGCTAATTCTTCGCAAAATCATGGTTATTTCAAGTAACATTCATGAAACAATGAAATTCAACGAAATAACGTGTATGGCAGTGAAAGTAGCTCGATATCTATGATAACATCAAAATTAAGGTAAATATCCGCTAAATCATTGTTATTTCACCTAACATTCATGAAACTATGAAATTCAACGAAATAACGTGTTACGCAGTGTAAGTAGCTAGGTATTTATGAAAACATCAAAATTGAGCTAAATCTCCGATAAATCGTTGTTATTTCACTAAACATTCGTGAAACGATGAATTTTAACGAAATAACGTGTTACGCTGTGAAAGTAGCTAGAAATCTATGAAAACATCAAATTTAAGCTAAATCTCCGATAAATCGTGGTTATTTCACGTAACGTTCGTGAAACGATGAAATTCAACGAAATAGCGTGTTTCGCAGTGAAAGAAGCACGACATCTATGAAAACATCCACATGAACTTAAATCTCCTCTAAATAATGATTATTTCACGAAACATTCATGAAACGATGAAATTCAACGAAAAAACGTGTTTCTCAGTGAAAGTAGACAGATATCTATGAAAACATCGAAATTAAGCTAAATATCCGCTAAATCCTGGTTATATCACGAAACATTCATGAAACGATGAAATTCAACGAAATAACGTGTTCCAGTGAAAGTACAAAAACAAACAACGAAATAACGTGTTTCGCAGTGAAAGTACCTCGATATCTATGAAAACATCAAAATTAAGCTAAATCTCCGCTACATCACGGTTATTTCACGAAAAATTCAATGAACGATGAAATTCAACGAAATAACGTGTTTCGCAGTGAAAGTAGCCAGATTTCTATGGAAAGATCACAATTAACTTAAATATCCGCTAAATCATGGTTATTTCACGAAACATTCATGGAAGGATGAAATTCAACGAAATAACGTGTTTCGCAGTGAAAGTAGCCAGATATCTAACAAAACTTCAAAATTAAGCTAAATCTCCGCTAAATAACGTTTATTTCACGAAACATTCATGAAACGATGAAATTCAACGAAATAACGTGTTTCGCAGTGAAAGAGGCAAGATATCTATGAAAACATAAAACTTAAGCTAAATCTAGTCTAAATCCTGGTTATTTCACGAAACATTTATGAACCGATGAAATTCAACGAAATAACGTGATTAGCAGTGGAAGTAGACAGATATCTATGAAAACATCAAAATTGAGCTAAAACTCAGCTAAATGTTGGATATTTCACGAAACATTGATGAAACAATGAAATTCAACGAAATAACGTGTATGGCAGTGAAAGTAGCTCGATATTTATGAAAACATCAAAATTAAGGTAAATATCCGCTAAATCATTGTTATTTCACCTAACATTCATGAAACTATGAAATTCAACGAAATAACGTGTTACGCAGTGTAAGTTTCTAGGTATATATGAAAACATCAAAATTGAGCTAAATCTCCGATAAATCGTTGTTATTTCACTAAACATTCGTGAAACGATGAATTTTAACGAAATAACGTGTTACGCAGTGAAAGTAGCTAGAAAACTATGAAAACATCAAATTTAAGCTAAATCTCCGATAAATCGTGGTTATTTCACGAAACATTCGTGAAACTATGAAATTCAACGAAATAGCGTGTTTCGCAGTGAAAGAAGCACGACATCTATGAAAACATCCACATGAACTTAAATCTCCTCTAAATAATGAATATTTCACGAAACATTCATGAAACGATGAAATTCAACGAAAAAACGTGTTTCTCAGTGAAAGTAGACAGATATCTATGAAAACATCGAAATTAAGCTAAATATCCGCTAAATCCTGGTTATATCACGAAACAACCATGAAACGATGAAATTCAACGAAATAACGTGATTCGCAGTGAAAGTAGCATGATATGTATGATAACATCAAAATTAAGTTAAATCTCAGCTAAAACCTGGTTATTTCACGAAACATTCATGAAACGATGAAATTCAACGAAACAACGTGTTTCGCAGTGAAAGTAGCTAGATATCTATGAAAACATCAAAATTAAGCTAAATCTCCGCTAAATCACGGTAATTTCACGAAAAATTCAATGAACGATGAAATTCAACGAAATAAAGTGTTTCGCAGTGAAAGTAGCCAGATATCTATGAAAACAGCAAAATTAAGCTGAATCTCCGCTAAATAACGGTTATTTCACGAAACATTCATGAAACGATGAAATTCAACGAAATACCGTGTATGGCAGTGAAAGTAGCTCGATATCTATGAAAACATCAAAATTAATCTAAATATCCCCTAAATCGTTGTTATTTCACGAAACATTCATGAAACGATGAAATTCAACGAAATAACGTCTTTCGCAATGAAAGTATCTAGATATGTATGAAAACATACAAAATTTAGCTAAATCTCCTCTAAATCCTGGGTATTTCACGAAACATTCATGTAACGATGAGATTCAACGAAACAACGTGTTTCGCAGTGAAAGTAGCTTGATATCTATGAAAACATCAAAATTAAGCTAAATCTCCGCTAAATGATCGATATTTCACGAAACATTCATTAAACGATGAAATTCAACGAAATACCGTGTTTCGCAGTGAAAGTAGCCAGATTACTATGGAAACATCAAAATTAAGTTAAATATTCTCTAAATCATGGTTATTTCACGAAACATTCATGGAACGATGAAGTTCAACGAAATAACGTGTTTCGCAGTGAAAGTAACCAGATATCTATCAAAACATCAAAATTAAGATAAATCTCCGCTAAATAACTGTTATTTCCCGAAACATTCAAGAAACGTTGAAAATAACGAAATAACGTTTTTCGCAAGAAAGTAGCTCGATATCTATGAAAACATCAAAATTAAGCTAAATCTCCGCTAAATCACGGTTATTTCACGAAACATTCACGAAACGATTGATCCTACGAAATAACGTGTTTCGCAGTGAAAGTAGCCATATATCTATGAAAAGGACAAATTAAGCTAAATCTCCGCTAAATCACGTTTATTTCACGAAACATTCATGAAACGATGGAATACATCGAAATAACGTGTTTCGCAGTGAAAGTAGCCAGATATCTATGAAAACATCAAATTTACGCTAAAACTCTGCTAAATGATGGATATTTAACGAAACGATGAAATTCCGCGAAATAACGTGTTTCGCAGTGAAAGTAGCATGATATATACGAAAACATCAAAATTAAGCTAAATCTCCGTTAGATCGTGGTTATTTCACGAAACATTCTTGAAACGATGAAATTCATCGAAATAAAGTGTTTCGAAATGAAAGTAGCAGATATCTATGAACATCAAAATTAATATCATCTCCGCTAAATCACGGATATTTCACGAAACATTCATGAAACAATGAAATTCGACGAAATAAAGTGTTTCGCAGAGAAAGTAGCATGATATGTATGAAAACATCAAAATTAAGCTAAACCTCCGTTAAATCGTGGTTATTTCACGAAACATTCATGAAACGATGAAATTCAACGAAATAACGTGATTAGCAGTGGAAGTAGACAGATATCTATGAAAACATCAAAATTAAGCTAAACCTCCGTTAAATCGTGGTTATTTCACGAAACATTCACGTAACGATGAAATTCAACGAAATAACGTGTTTCGCAGTGAAAGTAGCATGATATCTATGAAAACATCAAAATTGACCTAAATATCCGCTAAATCGTGGTTATATCACGAAACATTCATGAAACGATGAAATTCAACGAAACAACGTGTTTCGCAGAGAAAGTAGCTAGTTATCTATGAAAACATCAAAATTAAGCTGTATGTCCGCTAAATGATGGTTATTTCACGACAGATTCATGAAACGATGAAATTCAACGAAATAACGTGTTTCGCAGTGAATGTAGAAGACATCTATGAAAACATTAATATTATGCTAAATATCCGCTAAATCATGGTTATTTCATGAAATATCATGTACCGATGAAATTCAACGAAATAACGTGTTTCGCAGTGAAAGCAGCTAGATATCTATGTTAACATCAATATTACGCTATTCTCTGCTAAATCATGGTCATTTCACGAAACATTCATGAACCGACGAAATTCAACGACATAACGTGTTTCGCAGTGAAAGTAGCTAGAAATCTATAAAAACATCAAAAATAACCTATATCTCCACTAAATCATGGTTATTTAACGAAACATTCATGAACTGATGAAATTCAACAAAATAACGTGTTTCGCAGTGAAAGTAGCGAGAAATCTATAAAAACATCAAAAATAACCTATATCTCCACTAAATCATGGTTATTTAACGAAACATTCATGAACTGATGAAATTCAACAAAATAACGTGTTTCGCAGTGAAAGTAGATAAGTATCTATTAAAACCTCAAAATTTAGATAAATCTCTGCAAAATGATGGTTATTTCACGAAAAATTCATGAAACGATGAAATCCTACGAAATAACGTGTTACGATTTGAAAGTTGCTCGCTATCTATGAAAACATCAAAATTAAGCTAAATCTCCGCATAATGATGATTATTACACTAAACATTAATGAAACGATGGAATTCAAAGAAATAACGCGTTTCGCTGTGAAAGTAGCTAGTTATCTATGAAAACATAAAAATTAAGCTAATTCTTCGCTAAATCATGGTTATTTCAAGTAACATTCATGAAACGATGAAATTCAACGAGGTAACGTGTTTTGCAGTGAAAGAAGTTAGTTATCCATTAAAACATCAAAATTATGATAAATCACCGCAAAATGAATATTATTAAACTAAACATTCATGAAACGACGAAATTCAACGAAATAACGTTTTTCGCAGTGAACGTAGCCAGATATCTTTGACATATCAGAATTAAGCTAAACCATGGTTATTTCACGACACATTCCTGGAACGATGAAATTCAACGAAGTAACGTGTTCGCAGTGAAAGTAGCCAGATATCTATGTAAACATCAAAATCAAGGTAAATCTCCCCTAATTCATGGTTACCTCAAGAAACAATCTTGAAACGAAGAAATCCTACGAAATAACGTGTTTTGCAGTGAAATTAGCCTGATATATATGAAAACTTCAAAATTAAGCTAAAACTCCGCTAAATGTTGGATATTACACGAAACATTGATGAAACGTGTAATTCAACGAAATAACGTGTATGGCAGTGAATGTAGCTCGATATCTATGAAAACATCAAAATTAAGCTAAATGTACACTGAATCGTGGTTATTTCACGAAACATTCATGAAACGATGAAATTCAACGAAATAACGCGTTTCGCAGTGAAAGTAGCTACATATCTATGAAATATTAAAATTAAGCTAAAACACCGTTAAATGATGGATAGTTCACGAAACATTGATGAAACGATAAATTTCCACGAAATAACGTGTATTGCATCGAAAGTAGCTGGATATTTATGAAAACACCAATTTTAAGTTTTTTCCCCCTAGATCATTGTGTTTCCACGAAACATTCTTGAAACGATGAAATTCAACCAAATCACGTGTATCGCATTGAAAGCAGCTAGATATCTATGAAAACATCAAAATTAAACCACATCACCGCTAAATCACGGTTATTTCACGAAACATTCATGAAACATGAAATTCAACGAAAAAACGTGTTTCTCAGTGAAAGTAGACAGATATCTATGAAAACATCGAAATTAAGCTAAAACTCTGCTAAATGATGGATATTACACGAAACATTCAGAAACGATGAAAGTCAACGAAATAACGTGTTTCGCAGTGAAAGTAGCTAGATATCTATGAAAACATCAAAATTAAGCTATATCTCCGCTAAATCCTGGTTATTTCACGAAAAATTCATGAAACGATGAAATCCTACGAAATAACGTGTTTCGCAGTGAAAGTAGCAGATATCTATGAAAACATCAAAATTAAGCTAATCTCCGTTAAATCGTGGTTATTTCACGAAACATTCATGTAACGATGAAATTCAACGAAATAACGTGTTTCGCAGTGAAAGTAGCTTGATATCTATGAAAACATCAAAATTGACCTAAATATCTCCGCTAAGTCGTGGTTATTTCACGAAACATTCATGAAACGATGAAATTCAACGAAATAACGTGTTTCGCAGTGAATGTAGAAGATATCTATGAAAACATTAAAATTAAGCTGTTGTCCGCTAAATCATGGTTATTTCATGAAATATCATGTACCGAATGAAATTCAACGAAATAACGTGTTTCGCAGTGAAAGCAGCTAGATATCTATGTTAACATCAATATTACGCTATTCTCTGCTAAATCATGGTCATTTCACGAAACATTCATGAACCGACGAAATTCAACGACATAACGTGTTTCGCAGTGAAAGTAGCTAGAAATCTATAAAAACATCAAAAATAACCTATATCTCCACTAAATCATGGTTATTTAACGAAACATTCATGAACTGATGAAATTCAACAAAATAACGTGTTTCGCAGTGAAAGTAGCGAGAAATCTATAAAAACATCAAAAATAACCTATATCTCCACTAAATCATGGTTATTTAACGAAACATTCATGAACTGATGAAATTCAACAAAATAACGTGTTTCGCAGTGAAAGTAGATAAGTATCTATTAAAACCTCAAAATTTAGATAAATCTCTGCAAAATGATGGTTATTTCACGAAAAATTCATGAAACGATGAAATCCTACGAAATAACGTGTTACGATTTGAAAGTTGCTCGCTATCTATGAAAACATCAAAATTAAGCTAAATCTCCGCATAATGATGATTATTACACTAAACATTAATGAAACGATGGAATTCAAAGAAATAACGCGTTTCGCTGTGAAAGTAGCTAGTTATCTATGAAAACATAAAAATTAAGCTAATTCTTCGCTAAATCATGGTTATTTCAAGTAACATTCATGAAACGATGAAATTCAACGAGGTAACGTGTTTTGCAGTGAAAGAAGTTAGTTATCCATTAAAACATCAAAATTATGATAAATCACCGCAAAATGAATATTATTAAACTAAACATTCATGAAACGACGAAATTCAACGAAATAACGTTTTTCGCAGTGAACGTAGCCAGATATCTTTGACATATCAGAATTAAGCTAAACCATGGTTATTTCACGACACATTCCTGGAACGATGAAATTCAACGAAGTAACGTGTTCGCAGTGAAAGTAGCCAGATATCTATGTAAACATCAAAATCAAGGTAAATCTCCCCTAATTCATGGTTACCTCAAGAAACAATCTTGAAACGAAGAAATCCTACGAAATAACGTGTTTTGCAGTGAAATTAGCCTGATATATATGAAAACTTCAAAATTAAGCTAAAACTCCGCTAAATGTTGGATATTACACGAAACATTGATGAAACGTGTAATTCAACGAAATAACGTGTATGGCAGTGAATGTAGCTCGATATCTATGAAAACATCAAAATTAAGCTAAATGTACACTGAATCGTGGTTATTTCACGAAACATTCATGAAACGATGAAATTCAACGAAATAACGCGTTTCGCAGTGAAAGTAGCTACATATCTATGAAATATTAAAATTAAGCTAAAACACCGTTAAATGATGGATAGTTCACGAAACATTGATGAAACGATAAATTTCCACGAAATAACGTGTATTGCATCGAAAGTAGCTGGATATTTATGAAAACACCAATTTTAAGTTTTTTCCCCCTAGATCATTGTGTTTCCACGAAACATTCTTGAAACGATGAAATTCAACCAAATCACGTGTATCGCATTGAAAGCAGCTAGATATCTATGAAAACATCAAAATTAAACCACATCACCGCTAAATCACGGTTTTTTCACGGTACATTCATGAAACATGAAATTCAACGAAAAAACGTGTTTCTCAGTGAAAGTAGACAGATATCAATGAAAACATCGAAATTAAGCTAAAACTCTGCTAAATGATTGATATTTCACGAAACATTCATGAAACGATGAAATTCCAAGAAATAACGTGTTTCGCAGTGAAAGTAGCCATATATCTATGAAAACATCAAAATTAAGCTAAATATCCGCTAAATCGTGGTTATTTCACGAAACATTCATGAAACGATGTAATTCAACGAAATAACGTGTTTCGCAGAGAAAGTAGCATGATATGTATGAAAACATCAAAATTAAGCTAAATATCCGCTAAATCGTGGTTATATCACGAAACATTCATGAAACGATGAAATTCAACGAAATATCGTGTTTCGCAGTGAAAGTAGCTCGATATGTATGAAAACATCAAAATTACGCTGAAACTCCGCTACATGATGGATATTTCACGAAACATTGACGAAACAATGAAATTCCACGAAATAACGTGTTACGCAGTGAAAGTATCATGATATCTACCAAAACATCAAAATTAAGCTAAATCTCCGTTAAATCGTGGTTATCTCACGAAACATTCAAGAAACGATGAAATTCAACGAAATAAAGTGTTTCGCAGTGAAAGTAGCGAGATATCTATGAAAACATCAAAATTAAGCTAAATCTCCGTTAAATCGTGGTTATCTCACGAAACATTCAAGAAACGATGAAGTTCAACGAAATAAAGCGTTTCGCAGTGAAAGTAGCGAGATATCTATGAAAACATCAAAATTATTCTAAATCTCTTCTAAATCATCGTTATTTCACGAAACATTCATGTAACGACGAAATTCAACGAAATAACTTGTTACGCAGTGAAAGTGGCTCGATATATATGAACACATCAAAATTAAGCCAAAACTCCGCTAAATCACTTTTTTTTCACGAAACTCTCATGAAACGTTGAAATTCAACGAAATAACGTGTTTCGCAGTGAAAGTAGCCAGATATCTATGAAAACATCAGAATTATTCTAATTCTCTTCTAAATCATGGTTATTTCAGGTAACATTCATGTAACGATGAAATTCAACGAAATAACGTGTTTCGCAGTGAAATTAGTACGATATCTATGAAAACAACAAAATTACGCTAAATCTCCGCTTCTTGATGGATATTTCACGAAACATTGATGAAATGATGAATTTCCACGAAATAACGTGTTTCGCAGTGAAAGTAGCATGATATCTATGAAATCCTCAAAATTAAGCTAAATATCCGCTAAATCGTGGTTATATCACGAAACATTCATGAAACGATGAAATTCAACGAAATATGGTGTTTCGCAGTGAAAGTAGCTCGATATCTATGAAAACATCAAAATTACGCTGAAACTCCGCTACATGATGGATATTTCACGAAACATTGATGAAACGATGAAATTCCAAGAAATAACGTGTTTCGCAGTGAAAGTAGCCATATATCTATGAAATCATCAAATTTAATATATATCTCCGCTAAATCACGGTTAATTCACGAAACATTCTTGAAACGATGATATTCAACGAAATAAAGTGTTTCGCAGTGAAAGTAGCATGGTATGTATGAAAACATCAAAATTAAGCTAAATCTCCGTTAAATCGTGGTTATCTCACGAAACATTCAAGAAACGATGAAATTCAACGAAATAAAGTGTTTCGCAGTGAAAGTAGGGTGATATCTATGAAAACATCAAAATTAAGCTAAATCTCCGTTAAATCGTGGTTATCTCACGAAACATTCAAGAAACGATGAAGTTCAACGAAATAAAGCGTTTCGCAGTGAAAGTAGCGAGATATCTATGAAAACATCAAAATTAAGCTAAATCTCCTTTAAATCGTGGTTATCTAACGAAACATTCAAGAAACGATGAAGTTCAACGAAATAAAGCGTTTCGCAGTGAAAGTAGCGAGATATCTATGAAAACATCAAAATTAAGCTAAATCTCCGTTAAATCATGGTTATCTCACGAAACATTCATGAAACGATGAAATTCAACGAAATAACGTGTCTCGCAGTGAAAGTAACCACATATCTATGAAAACATCAAAATTATTCTAAATCTCCTCTAAATCATGGTTATTTCACGTAACATTCAAGAAACGATGAAATTCAACGAAATAAAGTGTTTCGCAGTGAAAGTAGCTCGATATCTATGAAATCATCAAAATTAAGATAAATCTCCGTTAAATCATGGTTATTTCACGAAACATTCATGAAACGATGAAATTCAACGAAATAACGTGTTTCGCAGTGAAAGTAGCCAGATATCTATGAAAACATCAAAATTACGCAAAATCTCCGCTAAATCATGGTTATTTCACGAAACATTCATGAAACTATGAAATTCAACGAAATAACGTGTTTCGCAGTGAAAGTAGCATGATATCTAAGAAATCATCAAGAATAAGCTAAATATCCGCTAAATCGTGGTTATATCACGAAACATTCATGCAACGATGAAATTCAACGAAATATCGTGTTTCGCAGTGAAAGTAGCTCGATATCTATGAAAACATCAAAATTACGCTGAAACTCCGCTACATGATGGATATTTCACGAAACATTGATGAAACAATGAAATTCCACGAAATAACGTGATACGCAGTGAAAGTTGCATGATATCTACCAAAACATCAAAATTAAGCTAAATCTCTGTTAAATCGTGGTTATTTCACGAAACATACTTGAAACGATGAAATTCAACGGAATAAAGTGTTTCGCAGTGAAAGTAGCTCGATATCTATGAAAACATCAAAATTACGCTAAAACTCCGTTAAATGATGAATCTTTAACGAAACATTGATGAAACGATGAAATTCCAAGAAATAACGCGTTTCGCAGTGAAAGGAGCCATATATCTATGAAATCATCAAAATTAATATATATCTCCGCTTAATCACGGTTATTTCACGAAACATTCTTGAAACGATGAAATTCAAAGAAATAAAGTGTTTCGCAGGGAAAGTAGCATGATATGTATGAACACATCCAAATTAAGCTAAATCTCCGTTAAATCGTGGTTATCTCACGAAACATTCAAGAAACGATGAAATTCAACGAAATAACGTGTTACGCAATGAAAGTAGCATGATATCTATGAAAACAACAAAATTTCGCTAAATCCCCGCTGCATGATGGATATTTCACGAAACATTGATGAAACGATGAAATTCCACGAAATAACGTGTTTCGCAGTGAAAGTAGCATGATATCTATGAAATCATCAAAATTAAGCTAAATATCCGCTAAGTCGTGGTTATATCACGAAACATTCATGAAACGATGAAATTCAACGAAATATCGTGTTTCGCAGTGAAAGTAGCTCGATATGTATGAAAACATCAAAATTACGCTGAAACTCCGCTACATGATGGATATTTCACGAAACATTGACGAAACAATGAAATTCCACGAAATAACGTGTTACGCAGTGAAAGTATCATGATATCTACCAAAACATCAAAATTAAGCTAAATCTCCGTTAAATCGTGGTTATCTCACGAAACATTCAAGAAACGATGAAATTCAACGAAATAAAGTGTTTCGCAGTGAAAGTAGCGAGATATCTATGAAAACATCAAAATTAAGCTAAATCTCCGTTAAATCATGATTACTTGACGAAACATTCATGTAACGATGAAATTCAACGAAATAACGTGTTTCGCAATGAAGGTAGCATGATATCTATGAAAACATCAAAATTAAGCTAAATATCCGTTAAATCATGGTTATCTCACGAAACATTCATGAAACGATGAAATTCAACGAAATAACGTGTTTCGCAGTGAAAGTAACCACATATATATGAAAACATCAAAATTATTCTAAATCTCCTCTAAATCATGGTTATTTCACGAAACATTCATGTAACGATGAAATTCAACGAAATAACGTGTTCCGCAATGAATGTAGCATGATATCCATGAAAACATCAAAATTAAGCTAAATATCAACTAAATCGTGGTTATTTCACGAAACATTCATGAAACGATGTAATTCAACGAAATAACGTGTTTCGCAGAGAAAGTAGCATGATATGTATGAAAACATCAAAATTAAGCTAAATCTCCGTTAAATCGTGGTTATTTCACGAAACATTCATGAAACGATGAAATTCAACGAAATAAAGTGTTTCGCAGTGAAAGTAGCGATATATCTATGAAAACATCAAAATTAAGCTAAATCTCCGTTAAATCATGGTTATTTCACGAAACATTCATGAAACGATGAAATTCAACGAAATAACGTGTTTCGCAGTGAAAGTAACCACATATCTATGAAAACATCAAAATTATTCTAAATCTCCTCTAAATCATGGTTATTTCACGTAACATTCATGTAACTATGAAATTCAACGAAATAACGTGTTTCGCAGTGAAAGTAGCATGATATCTAAGAAAACAACAAAATTACGCTAAAACTCCGCTACATGGTGGATATTTCACGAAACATTGATGAAACGATGAAATTCCACGAAATAACGTGTTTCGCAGTGAAAGTAGCATGATATCTATGAAATCATCAAAATTAAGCTAAATATCCGCTAAATCGTGGTTATATCACGAAACATTCATGAAACGATGAAATTCAACGAAATATCGTGTTTCGCAGTGAAAGTAGCTCGATATCTATGAAAACATCAAAATTACGCTGAAACTCCGCTACATGATGGATATTTCACGAAACATTGATGAAACAATGAAATTCCACGAAATAACGTGTTACGCAGTGAAAGTAGCATGATATCTACCAAAACATCAAAATTAAGCTAAATCTCTGTTAAATCGTGGTTATTTCACGAAACATACTTGAAACGATGAAATTCAACGGAATAAAGTGTTTCGCAGTGAAAGTAGCTCGATATCTATGAAAACATCAAAATTACGCTAAAACTCCGTTAAATGATGAATCTTTAACGAAACATTGATGAAACGATGAAATTCCAAGAAATAACGTGTTTCGCAGTGAAAGGAGCCATATATCTATGAAATCATCAAAATTAATATATATCTCCGCTTAATCACGGTTATTTCACGAAACATTCTTGAAACGATGAAATTCAAAGAAATAAAGTGTTTCGCAGTGAAAGTAGCTCGATATGTATGAAAACATCAAAATTACGCTGAAACTCCGCTACATGATGGATATTTCACGAAACATTGACGAAACAATGAAATTCCACGAAATAACGTGTTACGCAGTGAAAGAGTGTATATTATGAAAACATCAAAATTAAGCTAAATCTCCGTTAATCGTGGTTATTTCACGAAACATTCTTGAAACGATGAAATTCAACGGAATAAAGTGTTTCGCAGTGAAAGTGATATCTACCAAAACATCAAAATTAAGCTAAATCTCTGTTAAATCGTGGTTATTCACGAAACATAATGAAACGATGAAATTCAACGAAATAACGTGTCTCGCAGTGAAAGTAACCACATATCTATGAAAACATCAAAATTATTCTAAATCTCCTCTAAATCATGGTTATTTCACGTAACATTCAAGAAACGATGAAATTCAACGAAATAAAGTGTTTCGCAGTGAAAGTAGCTCGATATCTATGAAATCATCAAAATTAAGATATATCTCCGTTAAATCACGGTTATTTCACGAAACATTCTTGAAACGATGAAATTCAACGAAATAAAGTGTTTCGCAGTGAAAGTAGCGAGATATCTATGAAAACATCAAAATTAAGCTGAATCTCCGTTAAATCATGATTATTTCACGAAACATTCATGTAACGATGAAATTCAACGAAATAACGTGTTTCGCAATGAAGGTGGCATGATATCTATGAAAACATCAAAATTAAGCTAAATATCCGTTAAATCGTGGTTATTTCACGAAACATTCATGAAACGATGAAATTCAACGAAATAAAGTGTTTCGCAGTGAAAGTAGCGAGATATCTATGAAAACATCAAAATTAAGCTAAATCTCCGTTAAATCATGGTTTTTTCTCGAAACATTCATGAAACGATGAAATTCAACGAAATAACGTTTTTCGCAGTGAAAGTAACCACATATCTATGAAAACATCAAAATAATTCTAAATCTCCTCTAAATCATGGTTATTTCACGTAACATTCATGTAACTATGAAATTCCACGAAATAACGTGTTTCGCAGTGAAAGTAGCATGATATCTAAGAAAACAACAAAATTACGCTAAAACTCCGCTACATGGTGGATATTTCACGAAACATTGATGAAACGAAAAAATTCAACGAAATATCGTGTTTCGCAGTGAAAGTAGCTCGATATCTATGAAAACTTCAAAATTACGCTGAAACTCCGCTACATGATGGATATTTCACGAAACATTGATTAAACAATGAAATTCCACGAAATAACGTGATACGCAGTGAAAGTTGCGTGATATCTACCAAAACATCAAAATTAAGCTAAATCTCTGTTAAATCGTGGTTATTTCACGAAACATACTTGAAACGATGAAATTCAACGGAATAAAGTGTTTCGCAGTGAAAGTAGCGAGATATCTATGAAAACATCAAAATTACGGTAAAACTCCGCTAAATGATGAATATTTCACGAAACATTGATGAAACGATGAAATTCCAAGAAATAACGTGTTTCGCAGAGAAAGTAGCCAGATATCTATGAAATCATCAAAATTAAGATATATCTCCGCTAAATCACGGTTATTTCACGAAACATACTTGAAACGATGAAATTCAACGAAATAAAGTGTTTCGCAGTGAAAGTAGCGAGATATCTATGAAAACATCAAAATTAAGCTAAATCTCCGTTAAATCATGATTATTTCACGAAACATTCATGTAACGATGAAATTCAACGAAATAACGTGTTTCGCAATGAAGGTAGCATGATATCTATGAAAACATCAAAATTAAGCTAAATATCCGTTAAATCATGGTTATCTCACGAAACATTCATGAAACGATGAAATTCAACGAAATAACGTGTTTCGCAGTGAAAGTAACCACATATATATGAAAACATCAAAATTATTCTAAATCTCCTCTAAATCATGGTTATTTCACGAAACATTCATGTAACCATGAAATTCAACGAAATAACGTGTTTCGCAATGAATGTAGCATGATATCTATGAAAACATCAAAATTAAGCTAAATATCAACTAAATCGTGGTTATTTCACGAAACATTCATGAAACGATGTAATTCAACGAAATAACGTGTTTCGCAGAGAAAGTAGCATGATATGTATGAAAACATCAAAATTAAGCTAAATCTCCGTTAAATCGTGGTTATTTCACGAAACATTCATGAAACGATGAAATTCATCGAAATAACGTGGTTCTCAGTGAAAGTAGCTAGATAACTATGAAAACATCAAAATTAAGCTAAATCTCCGTTAAATCATGGTTATTTCACGAAACATTCATGAAACGATGAAATTCAACGAAATAACGTGTTTCGCAGTGAAAGTAACCACATATCTATGAAAACA
Source organism: Tetragonula carbonaria (assembly GCA_032399595.1). Taxonomy (NCBI): domain Eukaryota; kingdom Metazoa; phylum Arthropoda; class Insecta; order Hymenoptera; family Apidae; genus Tetragonula; species Tetragonula carbonaria. The sequence continues at coordinate 39,634 of JAUCRC010000102.1, forward strand.
TCAAAATTATTCAAAATCTCCTCTAAATCATGGTTATTTCACGTAACATTCATGTAACTATGAAATTCAACGAAATAACGTGTTTCGCAGTGAAAGTAGCATGATATCTAAGAAATCATCAAGAATAAGCTAAATATCCGCTAAATCGTGGTTATATCACGAAACATTCATGCAACGATGAAATTCAACGAAATATCGTGTTTCGCAGTGAAAGTAGCTCGATATCTATGAAAACATCAAAATTACGCTGAAACTCCGCTACATGATGGATATTTCACGAAACATTGATGAAACAATGAAATTCCACGAAATAACGTGATACGCAGTGAAAGTTGCATGATATCTACCAAAACATCAAAATTAAGCTAAATCTCTGTTAAATCGTGGTTATTTCACGAAACATACTTGAAACGATGAAATTCAACGGAATAAAGTGTTTCGCAGTGAAAGTAGCTCGATATCTATGAAAACATCAAAATTACGCTAAAACTCCGTTAAATGATGAATCTTTAACGAAACATTGATGAAACGATGAAATTCCAAGAAATAACGCGTTTCGCAGTGAAAGGAGCCATATATCTATGAAATCATCAAAATTAATATATATCTCCGCTTAATCACGGTTATTTCACGAAACATTCTTGAAACGATGAAATTCAAAGAAATAAAGTGTTTCGCAGTGAAAGTAGCTCGATATGTATGAAAACATCAAAATTACGCTGAAACTCCGCTACATGATGGATATTTCACGAAACATTGACGAAACAATGAAATTCCACGAAATAACGTGTTTCGCAGTGAAAGTAGCATGATATCTACCAAAACATCAAAATTAAGCTAAATCTCTGTTAAATCGTGGTTATTTCACGAAACATACTTGAAACGATGAAATTCAACGGAATAAAGTGTTTCGCAGTGAAAGTAGCTCGATATCTATGAAAACATCAAAATTACGCTAAAACTCCGCTAAATGATGAATCTTTCACGAAACATTGATGAAACGATGAAATTCCAAGAAATAACGTGTTTCGCAGTGAAAGTAGCCATATATCTATGAAAACATCAAAATTAAGCTAAATATCCGCTAAATCGTGGTTATTTCACGAAACATTCATGAAACGATGTAATTCAACGAAATAACGTGTTTCGCAGAGAAAGTAGCATGATATGTATGAAAACATCAAAATTAAGCTAAATATCCGCTAAATCGTGGTTATTTCACGAAACATTCATGAAACGATGTAATTCAACGAAATAACGTGTTTCGCAGTGAAAGTAACCACATATCTATGAAAACATCAAAATTATTCTAAATCTCTTCTAAATCATGGTTATTTCACGTAACATTCATGTAACGATGAAATTCAACGAAATAACGTGTTTCGCAGTGAAAGTGTCTCGATATATATGAACACATCAAAATTAAGCCTAATCTCCGCTAAATCACTTTTTTTTCACGAAACACTCATGAAACGTTGAAATTCAACGAAATAACGTGTTTCGCAGTGAAAGTAGCATGATATCTATGAAATCATCAAAATTAAGCTAAATATCCGCTAAATCGTGGTTATATCACGAAACATTCATGAAACGATGAAATTCAACGAAATATCGTGTTTCGCAGTGAAAGTAGCTCGATATGTATGAAAACATCAAAATTACGCTGAAACTCCGCTACATGATGGATATTTCACGAAACATTGACGAAACAATGAAATTCCACGAAATAACGTGTTACGCAGTGAAAGTATCATGATATCTACCAAAACATCAAAATTAAGCTAAATCTCCGTTAAATCGTGGTTATCTCACGAAACATTCAAGAAACGATGAAATTCAACGAAATAAAGTGTTTCGCAGTGAAAGTAGCGAGATATCTATGAAAACATCAAAATTAAGCTAAATCTCCGTTAAATCGTGGTTATCTCACGAAACATTCAAGAAACGATGAAGTTCAACGAAATAACGTGTTTCGCAGAGAAAGTAGCATGATATGTATGAAAACATCAAAATTAAGCTAAATCTCCGTTAAATCGTGGTTATTTCACGAAACATTCATGAAATGTTGAAATTCAACGAAATAAAGTGTTTCGCAGTGAAAGTAGCGAGATATCTATGAAAACATCAAAATTAAGCTAAATCTCCGGTAAATCGTGGTTATTTCACGAAACATTCATGAAACGATGAAATTCAACGAAATAACGTGTTTCGCAGTGAAAGTAACCACATATCTATGAAAACATCAAAATTATTCTAAATCTCCTCTAAATCATGGTTATTTCACGTAACATTCATGTAACTATGAAATTCAACGAAATAACGTGTTTCGCAGTGAAAGTAGCATGATATCTAAGAAATCATCAAGAATAAGCTAAATCTCCGCTAAATCATGGTTATTTCACGAAACATTCATGAAACGATGAAATTCAACGAAATATCGTGTTTCGCAGTGAAAGTAGCTCGATATCTATGAAAACATCAAAATTACGCTGAAACTCCGCTACATGATGGATATTTCACGAAACATTGATGAAACAATGAAATTCCACGAAATAACGTGATACGCAGTGAAAGTTGCATGATATCTACCAAAACATCAAAATTAAGCTAAATCTCTGTTAAATCGTGGTTATTTCACGAAACATACTTGAAACGATGAAATTCAACGGAATAAAGTGTTTCGCAGTGAAAGTAGCTCGATATCTATGAAAACATCAAAATTACGCTAAAACTCCGTTAAATGATGAATCTTTAACGAAACATTGATGAAACGATGAAATTCCAAGAAATAACGTGTTTCGCAGTGAAAGGAGCCATATATCTATGAAATCATCAAAATTAATATATATCTCCGCTTAATCACGGTTATTTCACGAAACATTCTTGAAACGATGAAATTCAAAGAAATAAAGTGTTTCGCAGTGAAAGTAGCTCGATATGTATGAAAACATCAAAATTACGCTGAAACTCCGCTACATGATGGATATTTCACGAAACATTGACGAAACAATGAAATTCCACGAAATAACGTGTTACGCAGTGAAAGTAGCATGATATCTACCAAAACATCAAAATTAAGCTAAATCTCTGTTAAATCGTGGTTATTTCACGAAACATACTTGAAACGATGAAATTCAACGGAATAAAGTGTTTCGCAGTGAAAGTAGCTCGATATCTATGAAAACATCAAAATTACGCTAAAACTCCGCTAAATGATGAATCTTTCACGAAACATTGATGAAACGATGAAATTCCAAGAAATAACGTGTTTCGCAGTGAAAGGAGCCATATATCTATGAAATCATCAAAATTAATATATATCTCCGCTTAATCACGGTTATTTCACGAAACATTCTTGAAACGATGAAATTCAAAGAAATAAAGTGTTTCGCAGGGAAAGTAGCATGATATGTATGAACACATCCAAATTAAGCTAAATCTCCGTTAAATCGTGGTTATCTCACGAAACATTCAAGAAACGATGAAATTCAACGAAATAACGTGTTACGCAATGAAAGTAGCATGATATCTATGAAAACAACAAAATTTCGCTAAATCCCCGCTGCATGATGGATATTTCACGAAACATTGATGAAACGATGAAATTCCACGAAATAACGTGTTTCGCAGTGAAAGTAGCATGATATCTATGAAATCATCAAAATTAAGCTAAATATCCGCTAAGTCGTGGTTATATCACGAAACATTCATGAAACGATGAAATTCAACGAAATATCGTGTTTCGCAGTGAAAGTAGCTCGATATGTATGAAAACATCAAAATTACGCTGAAACTCCGCTACATGATGGATATTTCACGAAACATTGACGAAACAATGAAATTCCACGAAATAACGTGTTACGCAGTGAAAGTAGCATGATATCTACCAAAACATCAAAATTAAGCTAAATCTCTGTTAAATCGTGGTTATTTCACGAAACATACTTGAAACGATGAAATTCAACGGAATAAAGTGTTTCGCAGTGAAAGTAGCTCGATATCTATGAAAACATCAAAATTACGCTAAAACTCCGCTAAATGATGAATCTTTCACGAAACATTGATGAAACGATGAAATTCCAAGAAATAACGTGTTTCGCAGTGAAAGTAGCCATATATCTATGAAAACATCAAAATTAAGCTAAATATCCGCTAAATCGTGGTTATTTCACGAAACATTCATGAAACGATGTAATTCAACGAAATAACGTGTTTCGCAGAGAAAGTAGCATGATATGTATGAAAACATCAAAATTAAGCTAAATATCCGCTAAATCGTGGTTATTTCACGAAACATTCATGAAACGATGTAATTCAACGAAATAACGTGTTTCGCAGTGAAAGTAACCACATATCTATGAAAACATCAAAATTATTCTAAATCTCTTCTAAATCATGGTTATTTCACGTAACATTCATGTAACGATGAAATTCAACGAAATAACGTGTTTCGCAGTGAAAGTGTCTCGATATATATGAACACATCAAAATTAAGCCTAATCTCCGCTAAATCACTTTTTTTTCACGAAACACTCATGAAACGTTGAAATTCAACGAAATAACGTGTTTCGCAGTGAAAGTAGCATGATATCTATGAAATCATCAAAATTAAGCTAAATATCCGCTAAATCGTGGTTATATCACGAAACATTCATGAAACGATGAAATTCAACGAAATATCGTGTTTCGCAGTGAAAGTAGCTCGATATGTATGAAAACATCAAAATTACGCTGAAACTCCGCTACATGATGGATATTTCACGAAACATTGACGAAACAATGAAATTCCACGAAATAACGTGTTACGCAGTGAAAGTATCATGATATCTACCAAAACATCAAAATTAAGCTAAATCTCCGTTAAATCGTGGTTATCTCACGAAACATTCAAGAAACGATGAAATTCAACGAAATAAAGTGTTTCGCAGTGAAAGTAGCGAGATATCTATGAAAACATCAAAATTAAGCTAAATCTCCGTTAAATCGTGGTTATCTCACGAAACATTCAAGAAACGATGAAGTTCAACGAAATAACGTGTTTCGCAGAGAAAGTAGCATGATATGTATGAAAACATCAAAATTAAGCTAAATATCCGCTAAATCGTGGTTATTTCACGAAACATTCATGAAACTATGTAATTCAACGAAATAACGTGTTTCGCAGTGAAAGTAACCACATATCTATGAAAACATCAAAATTATTCTAAATCTCTTCTAAATCATGGTTATTTCACGTAACATTCATGTAACGATGAAATTCAACGAAATAACGTGTTTCGCAGTGAAAGTGTCTCGATAAATATGAACACATCAAAATTAAGCCAAATCTCCGCTAAATCACTTTTTTTTCACGAAACACTGATGAAACGTTGAAATTCAACGAAATAACGTGTTTCGCAGTGAAAGTAGCCAGATATCTATGAAAACCTCAGAATTATTCTAAATCTCCTCTAAATCATGGTTATTTCAAGTAACATTCATGTAACGATGAAATTCAATGAAATAACGTGTTTCGCAGTGAAATTAGTACGATATCTATGAAAACAACAAAATTACGCTAAATCTCCGCTGCTTGATGGATATTTCACGAAACATTGATGAAATGATGAATTTCCACGAAATAACGTGTTTCGCAGTGAAAGTAGCATGATATCTATGAAATCCTCAAAATTAAGCTAAATATCCGCTAAATCGTGGTTATATCATGAAACATTCATGAAACGATGAAATTCAACGAAATATCGTGTTTCGCAGTGAAAGTAGCTCGATATCTATGAAAACATCAAAATTACGCTGAAACTCCGCTACATGATGGATATTTCACGAAACATTGATGAAACAATGAAATTCCACGAAATAACGTGTTACGCAGTGAAAGTCGCATGATATCTACCAACACATCAAAATTAAGCTAAATCTCTGTTAAATCGTGGTTATTTCACGAAACATACTTGAAACGATGAAATTCAACGGAATAAAGTGTTTCGCAGTGAAAGTAGCTCGATATCTATGAAAAGATCAAAATTACGCTAAAACTCCGCTAAATGATGAATCTATCACGAAACATTGATGAAACGATGAAATTCCAAGAAATAACGTGTTTCGCAGTGAAAGTAGCCAGATATCTATGCAATCATCAAAATTAAGAGATATCTCCGCTAAATCACGGTTATTTCACGAAACATTCTTGAAACGATGAAATTCAAAGAAATAAAGTGTTTCGCAGGGAAAGTAGCATGATATGTATGAAAACATCAAAATTAAGCTAAATCTCCGTTAAATCGTGGTTATCTCACGAATCATTCAAGAAACGATGAAATTCAACGAAATAAAGTGTTTCGCAGTGAAAGTAGCGAGATATCTATGAAAACATCAAAATTAAGCTAAATCTCCGTTAAATCATGGTTATTTCACGAAACATTCATGAAACGATGAAATTCAACGAAATAACGTTTTTCGCAGTGAAAGTAACCACATATCTATGAAAACATCAAAATTATTCTAAATCTCCTCTAAATCATGGTTATTTCACGTAACATTCATGTAACTATGAAATTCCACGAAATAACGTGTTTCGCAGTGAAAGTAGAATGATATCTAAGAAAACAACAAAATTACGCTAAAACTCCGCTACATGGTGGATATTTCACGAAACATTGATGAAACGATGAAATTCCACGAAATAACGTGTTTCGCAGAGAAAGTAGCCAGATATCTATGAAATCATCAAAATTAAGATATATCTCCGCTAAATCACGGTTATTTCACGAAACATACTTGAAACGATGAAATTCAACGAAATAAAGTGTTTCGCAGTGAAAGTAGCGAGATATCTATGAAAACATCAAAATTAAGCTAAATCTCCGTTAAATCATGATTACTTGACGAAACATTCATGTAACGATGAAATTCAACGAAATAACGTGTTTCGCAATGAAGGTAGCATGATATCTGTGAAAACATCAAAATTAAGCTAAATATCCGTTAAATCATGGTTATCTCACGAAACATTCATGAAACGATGAAATTCAACGAAATAACGTGTTTCGCAGTGAAAGTAACCACATATATATGAAAACATCAAAATTATTCTAAATCTCCTCTAAATCATGGTTATTTCACGAAACATTCATGTAACGATGAAATTCAACGAAATAACGTGTTCCGCAATGAATGTAGCATGATATCCATGAAAACATCAAAATTAAGCTAAATATCAACTAAATCGTGGTTATTTCACGAAACATTCATGAAACGATGTAATTCAACGAAATAACGTGTTTCGCAGAGAAAGTAGCATGATATGTATGAAAACATCAAAATTAAGCTAAATCTCCGTTAAATCGTGGTTATTTCACGAAACATTCATGAAACGATGAAATTCAACGAAATAAAGTGTTTCGCAGTGAAAGTAGCGATATATCTATGAAAACATCAAAATTAAGCTAAATCTCCGTTAAATCATGGTTATTTCACGAAACATTCATGAAACGATGAAATTCAACGAAATAACGTGATTCGCAGTGAAAGTAACCACATATCTATGAAAACATCAAAATTATTCTAAATCTCCTCTAAATCATGGTTATTTCACGTAACATTCATGTAACTATGAAATTCAACGAAATAACGTGTTTCGCAGTGAAAGTAGCATGATATCTAAGAAATCATCAAGAATAAGCTAAATCTCCGCTAAATCATGGTTATTTCACGAAACATTCATGAAACGATGAAATTCAACGAAATATCGTGTTTCGCAGTGAAAGTAGCTCGATATCTATGAAAACATCAAAATTACGCTGAAACTCCGCTACATGATGGATATTTCACGAAACATTGATGAAACAATGAAATTCCACGAAATAACGTGATACGCAGTGAAAGTTGCATGATATCTACCAAAACATCAAAATTAAGCTAAATCTCTGTTAAATCGTGGTTATTTCACGAAACATACTTGAAACGATGAAATTCAACGGAATAAAGTGTTTCGCAGTGAAAGTAGCTCGATATCTATGAAAACATCAAAATTACGCTGAAACTCCGTTAAATGATGAATCTTTAACGAAACATTGATGAAACGATGAAATTCCAAGAAATAACGTGTTTCGCAGTGAAAGGAGCCATATATCTATGAAATCATCAAAATTAATATATATCTCCGCTTAATCACGGTTATTTCACGAAACATTCTTGAAACGATGAAATTCAAAGAAATAAAGTGTTTCGCAGTGAAAGTAGCTCGATATGTATGAAAACATCAAAATTACGCTGAAACTCCGCTACATGATGGATATTTCACGAAACATTGACGAAACAATGAAATTCCACGAAATAACGTGTTACGCAGTGAAAGTAGCATGATATCTACCAAAACATCAAAATTAAGCTAAATCTCTGTTAAATCGTGGTTATTTCACGAAACATTCATGAAACGATGAAATTCAACGAAATAACGTGTTACGCAATGAAAGTAGCATGATATCTATGAAAACAACAAAATTTCGCTAAATCCCCGCTGCATGATGGATATTTCACGAAACATTGATGAAACGATGAAATTCCACGAAATAACGTGTTTCGCAGTGAAAGTAGCATGATATCTATGAAATCATCAAAATTAAGCTAAATATCCGCTAAGTCGTGGTTATATCACGAAACATTCATGAAACGATGAAATTCAACGAAATATCGTGTTTCGCAGTGAAAGTAGCTCGATATGTATGAAAACATCAAAATTACGCTGAAACTCCGCTACATGATGGATATTTCACGAAACATTGACGAAACAATGAAATTCCACGAAATAACGTGTTACGCAGTGAAAGTAGCATGATATCTACCAAAACATCAAAATTAAGCTAAATCTCTGTTAAATCGTGGTTATTTCACGAAACATACTTGAAACGATGAAATTCAACGGAATAAAGTGTTTCGCAGTGAAAGTAGCTCGATATCTATGAAAACATCAAAATTACGCTAAAACTCCGCTAAATGATGAATCTTTCACGAAACATTGATGAAACGATGAAATTCCAAGAAATAACGTGTTTCGCAGTGAAAGTAGCCATATATCTATGAAAACATCAAAATTAAGCTAAATATCCGCTAAATCGTGGTTATTTCACGAAACATTCATGAAACGATGTAATTCAACGAAATAACGTGTTTCGCAGAGAAAGTAGCATGATATGTATGAAAACATCAAAATTAAGCTAAATATCCGCTAAATCGTGGTTATTTCACGAAACATTCATGAAACGATGTAATTCAACGAAATAACGTGTTTCGCAGTGAAAGTAACCACATATCTATGAAAACATCAAAATTATTCTAAATCTCTTCTAAATCATGGTTATTTCACGTAACATTCATGTAACGATGAAATTCAACGAAATAACGTGTTTCGCAGTGAAAGTGTCTCGATATATATGAACACATCAAAATTAAGCCTAATCTCCGCTAAATCACTTTTTTTTCACGAAACACTCATGAAACGTTGAAATTCAACGAAATAACGTGTTTCGCAGTGAAAGTAGCATGATATCTATGAAATCATCAAAATTAAGCTAAATATCCGCTAAATCGTGGTTATATCACGAAACATTCATGAAACGATGAAATTCAACGAAATATCGTGTTTCGCAGTGAAAGTAGCTCGATATGTATGAAAACATCAAAATTACGCTGAAACTCCGCTACATGATGGATATTTCACGAAACATTGACGAAACAATGAAATTCCACGAAATAACGTGTTACGCAGTGAAAGTATCATGATATCTACCAAAACATCAAAATTAAGCTAAATCTCCGTTAAATCGTGGTTATCTCACGAAACATTCAAGAAACGATGAAATTCAACGAAATAAAGTGTTTCGCAGTGAAAGTAGCGAGATATCTATGAAAACATCAAAATTAAGCTAAATCTCCGTTAAATCGTGGTTATCTCACGAAACATTCAAGAAACGATGAAGTTCAACGAAATAACGTGTTTCGCAGAGAAAGTAGCATGATATGTATGAAAACATCAAAATTAAGCTAAATATCCGCTAAATCGTGGTTATTTCACGAAACATTCATGAAACGATGTAATTCAACGAAATAACGTGTTTCGCAGTGAAAGTAACCACATATCTATGAAAACATCAAAATTATTCTAAATCTCTTCTAAATCATGGTTATTTCACGTAACATTCATGTAACGATGAAATTCAACGAAATAACGTGTTTCGCAGTGAAAGTGTCTCGATATATATGAACACATCAAAATTAAGCCAAATCTCCGCTAAATCACTTTTTTTTCACGAAACACTCATGAAACGTTGAAATTCAACGAAATAACGTGTTTCGCAGTGAAAGTAGCCAGATATCTATGAAAACCTCAGAATTATTCTAAATCTCCTCTAAATCATGGTTATTTCAAGTAACATTCATGTAACGATGAAATTAAATGAAATAACGTGTTTCGCAGTGAAATTAGTACGATATCTATGAAAACAACAAAATTACGCTAAATCTCCGCTACATGATGGATATTTCACGAAACATTGATGTAATGATGAATTTCCACGAAATAACGTGTTTCGCAGTGAAAGTCGCATGATATATACCAACACATCAAAATTAAGCTAAATCTCTGTTAAATCGTGGTTATTTCACGAAACATACTTGAAACGATGAAATTCAACGGAATAAAGTGTTTCGCAGTGAAAGTAGCTCGATATCTATGAAAAGATCAAAATTACGCTAAAACTCCGCTAAATGATGAATCTATCACGAAACATTGATGAAACGATGAAATTCCAAGAAATAACGTGTTTCGCAGTGAAAGTAGCCAGATATCTATGCAATCATCAAAATTAAGAGATATCTCCGCTAAATCACGGTTATTTCACGAAACATTCTTGAAACGATGAAATTCAAAGAAATAAAGTGTTTCGCAGGGAAAGTAGCATGATATGTATGAAAACATCAAAATTAAGCTAAATCTCCGTTAAATCGTGGTTATCTCACGAATCATTCAAGAAACGATGAAATTCAACGAAATAAAGTGTTTCGCAGTGAAAGTAGCGAGATATCTATGAAAACATCAAAATTAAGCTAAATCTCCGTTAAATCGTGGTTATCTTACGAAACATTCAAGAAACGATGAAATTCAACGAAATAAAGTGTTTCGCAGTGAAAGTAGCGAGATATCTATGAAAACATCAAAATTAAGCTAAATCTCCGTTAAATCATGATTATTTCACGAAACATTCATGTAACGTTGAAATTCAACGAAATAACGTGTTTCGCAATGAAGGTAGCATGATATCTATGAAAACATCAAAATTAAGCTAAATAACCGTTAAACCGTGGTTATTTCACGAAACATTCATGAAACGATGAAATTCAACGAAATAAAGTGTTTCGCAGTGAAAGTAGCGAGATATCAATGAAAACATCAAAATTAAGCTAAATCTCCGTTAAATCATGGTTATTTCACGAAACATTCATGAAACGATGAAATTCAACGAAATAACGTTTTTCGCAGTGAAAGTAACCACATATCTATGAAAACATCAAAATTATTCTAAATCTCCTCTAAATCATGGTTATTTCACGTAACATTCATGTAACTATGAAATTCCACGAAATAACGTGTTTCGCAGTGAAAGTAGCATGATATCTAAGAAAACAACAAAATTACGCTAAAACTCCGCTACATGGTGGATATTTCACGAAACATTGATGAAACGATGAAATTCCACGAAATAACGTGTTTCGCAGTGAAAGTAGCATGATATCTATGAAATCATCAAAATTAAGCTAAATATCCGCTAAGTCGTGGTTATATCACGAAACATTAATGAAACGATGAAATTCAACGAAATATGGTGTTTCGCAGTGAAAGTAGCGAGATATCTATGAAAACATCAAAATTAAGCTAAATCTCCGTTAAATCGTGGTTATCTCACGAAACATTCAAGAAACGATGAAGTTCAACGAAATAAAGCGTTTCGCAGTGAAAGTAGCGAGATATCTATGAAAACATCAAAATTACGCTAAATCTCCGCTTCTTGATGGATATTTCACGAAACATTGATGAAATGATGAATTTCCACGAAATAACGTGTTTCGCAGTGAAAGTAGCATGATATCTATGAAATCCTCAAAATTAAGCTAAATATCCGCTAAATCGTGGTTATATCACGAAACATTCATGAAACGATGAAATTCAACGAAATATGGTGTTTCGCAGTGAAAGTAGCTCGATATCTATGAAAAGATCAAAATTACGCTAAAACTCCGCTAAATGATGAATCTTTCACGAAACATTGATGAAACGATGAAATTCCAAGAAATAACGTGTTTCGCAGTGAAAGTAGCCATATATCTATGAAATCATCAAATTTAATACATATCTCCGCTAAATCACGGTTAATTCACGAAACATTCTTGAAACGATGAAATTCAACGAAATAAAGTGTTTCGCAGTGAAAGTAGCATGGTATGTATGAAAACATCAAAATTAAGCTAAATCTCCGTTAAATCGTGGTTATCTCACGAAACATTCAAGAAATGATGAAATTCAACGAAATAAAGTGTTTCGCAGTGAAAGTAGGGTGATATCTATGAAAACATCAAAATTAAGCTAAATCTCCGTTAAATCGTGGTTATCTCACGAAACATTCAAGTAACGATGAAGTTCAACGAAATAAAGCGTTTCGCAGTGAAAGTAGCGAGATATCTATGAAAACATCAAAATTAAGCTAAATCTCCTTTAAATCGTGGTTATCTAACGAAACATTCAAGAAACGATGAAGTTCATCGAAATAAAGCGTTTCGCAGTGAAAGTAGCGAGATATCTATGAAAACATCAAAATTAAGCTAAATCTCCGTTAAATCATGGTTATCTCACGAAACATTCATGAAACGATGAAATTCAACGAAATAACGTGTCTCGCAGTGAAAGTAACCACATATCTATGAAAACATCAAAATTATTCTAAATCTCCTCTAAATCATGGTTATTTCACGAAACATTCATGTAACGATGGAATTCAACGAAATAACGTGTTTCGCAATGAAAGTATCATGAAACCTATGAAAACATCAAAATTAAGCTAAATATCCTCTAAATCGTGGTTATGTCACGAAACATTCATGAAACGATGTAATTCAACGAAATAACGTGTTTCGCAGAGAAAGTAGCATGATATGTATGAAAACATCAAAATTAAGCTAAATCTCCGTTAAATCGTGGTTATTTCACGAAACATTCATGAAACGAAGAAATTCAACGAAATATCGTGTTTCGCAGTGAAAGTAGCTCGATATCTATGAAAACATCAAAATTACGCTGAAACTCCGCTACATGATGGATATTTCACGAAACATTGATGAAACGATGACATTCCAAGAAATAACGTGTTTCGCAGTGAAAGTAGCCATATATCTATGAAATCATCAAATTTAATATATATCTCCGCTAAATCACGGTTAATTCACGAAACATTCTTGAAACGATGAATTTCAACGAAATAAAGTGTTTCGCAGTGAAAGTAGCATGGTATGTATGAAAATATCATAATTAAGCTAAATCTCCGTTAAATCGTGGTTATCTCACGAAACATTCAAGAAAGGATGAAATTCAACGAAATAAAGTGTTTCGCAGTGAAAGTAGCGTGATATCTATGAAAACATCAAAATTAAGCTAAATCTCCGTTAAATCGTGGTTATCTCACGAAACATTCAAGAAACGATGAAGTTCAACGAAATAAAGCGTTTCGCAGTGAAAGTAGCGAGATATCTATGAAAACATCAAAATTAAGCTAAATCTCCGTTAAATCGTGGTTATCTTACGAAACATTCAAGAAACGATGAAATTCAACGAAATAAAGTGTTTCGCCGTGAAAGTAGCGTGATATGTATGAAAACATCAAAATTAAGCGAAATATCCGCTAAATCGTGGATATCTCACGAAACATTCATGAAACGATGAAATTTAACGAAATAACGTGTCTCGCAGTGAAAGTAACCACATATCTATGAAAACATCAAAATTATTCTAAATCTCCTCTAAATCACGGTTATTTCACGAAACATTCAGGTAACGATGAAATTCAACGAAATAACGTGTTTCGCAATGAAAGTAGCATGATATCTATGGAAACATCAAAATTAAGCTAAATATCATCTAAATCGTGGTTATTTCACGAAACATTCCTGAAACGATGTAATTCAACGAAATAACGTGTTTCGCAGAGAAAGTAGCATGATATGTATGAAAACATCAAAATTAATCTAAATCTCCGTTAAATCGTGGTTATTTCACGAAACATTCATGAAACGATGAAATTCAACGAAATAAACTATTTCGCAGTGAAAGTAGCGAGATGTCTATGAAAACATCAAAATTACGGTAAAGCTCCGCTAAATGATGAATATTTCACGAAACATTGATGAAACGATGAAATTCCAAGAAATAACGTGTTTCGCAGTGAATGTAGCCAGATATCTATGAAATCATCAAAATTAAGATATATCTCCGCTAAATCACGGTTATTTCACGAAACATTCTTGAAACGATGAAATTCAACGAAATAAAGTTTTTCGCAGAGAAAGTAGCATGATATGTATGAAAACATCAAAATTAAGCTAAATCTCCGTTAAATCGTGGTTATCTCACGAAACATTCAAGAAACGTTGAAATTCAACGAAACAAAGTGTTTCGCAGTGAAAGTAGCGAGATATCGATGAAAACATCAAAATTAAGCTAAATCTCCGTTAAATCATGGTTATCTCACGAAACATTCATGAAACGATGAAATTCAACGAAATAACGTGTCTCGCAGTGAAAGTAACCACATATCTCTGAAAACATCAAAATTATACTATATCTCCTCTAAATCATTGTTATTTCAGGAAACATTCATGTAACGATGAAATTCAACGAAATAACGTGTTTCGCAATGAAAGTAGCATGATATCTATGAAAACATCAAAATTAAGAGAAATATCCGCTAAATAGTGGTTATTTCACAAAACATTCATGAAACGATGTAATTCAACGAAATAACGTGTTTCGCAGAGAAAGTAGCATGATATGTATGAAAACATCAAAATTAACCTAAATCTCCGTTAAATCGTGGTTATTTCACGAAACATTCATGAAACGATGAAATACAACGAAATATCGTGTTTCGCAGTGAAAGTAGCTCGATATCTATGAAAACACAAAAATTACACTAAAACTCCGCTAAATGATGAATCTTTCACGAACCAATGATGAAACGATGAAATTCCAAGAAATAACGTGTTTCGCAGTGAAAGTAGCCTTATATCTATGAAATCATCAAAATTAATATTTATCTCCGCTAAATAACGGTTATTTCACGAAACATTCATGTAACGATGAAATTCAACGAAATAACGTGTTTCGCAATGAATGTAGCATGATATCTATGAAAACATCAAAATTGAGCTAAATCTCCGTTAAATCGTGGTTATCTCACGAAACATTCATGAAACGATGAAATTCAACGAAATAACGTGTTTCGCAGTGAAAGTAGCAAGATATCTATGAAAACATCAAAATTAAGCTAAATCTTCGCTAAATCATGGTTATTTCACGAAACATTCATGAAACGATGAAATTCAACGAAATAACGTGTTTCGCAGTGAAAGTAACAAGATATCTATGAAAGCATCAAAATTAAGCTAAATCTTCGCTAAATCATGGTTATTTCACGAAACATTCATGAAACGATGAAATTCAACGAAATAACGTGTTTCGCAGTGAAAGTAGCTTGATATCTATGAAAACATCAAAATTAAGCTAAATCTTCGCTAAAACATGGTTATTTCACGAAACATTCATGAAACGATGAAATTCAACGAAATAACGTGTTTCGCAGTGAAAGTAGCTAGATATCTATGAAAACATCAAAATTAAGCTAAATCTTCGCTAAATCATGGTTATTTCACGAAACATTCATGAAACGATGAAATTCATCGAAATAACGTGTTTCGCAGTGAAAGTAGCTTGATATCTATGAAAACATCAAAATTAGGCTAAATCTTCGCTAAAAGATGGTTATTTCACGAAACATTCATGAAACGATGAAATTCAACGAAATAACGTGTTTCGCAGTGAAAGTAGCTTGATATCTATGAAAGCATCAAAATTAAGCTAAATCTTCGCTAAATCATGGTTATTTCACGAAACATTCATGAAACGGTGAAATTCATCGAAATAACGTGTTTCGCAGTGAAAGTAGCTTGTTCTCTATGAAAACATCAAAATTAAGATAAATCTTCGACAAAACATGGTTATTTCACGAAACATTCATGAGACAATGGAATTCATCGAAATAACGTGTTTCGCAGTGAAAGTACCATGATATCTATGAGAACTTCAAAATTAGGCTAAATCTTCGCTAAATCATGGTTATTTCACGTAACATTCATGAAACGATGAAATTCAACGAAATAACGAGTTTCGCAGTGAAAGTAGCTAGATATACATGAAAACATCAAAATTACGCTAAATCTCCGCTGAATCATGTTTATTTCACGAAACATTTATCATACGATGGAATTCAACGAAATAACGTGTTTCGCAGTGAAACTAGCTTGATATCTATGGAAACATCAAAATTAAGCTAAATCTTCGCTAAAACATGGTTATTTCACGAAACATTTATGAAACGATGAAATTCAACGAAATAACGTGTTTCGCAGTGAAAGTAGCAAGATATCTATGAAAACATCAAAATTAAGCTAAATCTCCGCAAAATCATTGTTATTTCACGGAACATTCATGAAATGCGAAATTCATCGAAAACACGTTTTTCCCAGTGAAAGTAGCATGTTATCTATGAAAACATCAAAATTAAGCTTAATCTTCGCTAAAACATGGTTATTCCACGAAACGTTCATGAAACGATGAAATTCAACGAAATAACGTGTTTCGCAGTGAAAGTAACAAGATATCTATGAAAGCATCAAAATTAAGCTAAATCTTCGCTAAATCATTGTTATTTCACGAAACACTCATGAAACGATGAAATTCAACGAAATAACGTGTTTCGCAGTGAAAGTAGCTAGATATCCATTAAAACATCAAAATTAAGCTAAATCTTCGCTAAATCATTGTTATTTCACGAATCATTCATGAAACGATGAAATTCATCGAAATAACGTTTTTCGCAGTGAAAGTAGCATGTTATCCATGAAAACATCAAAATTAAGCTTAAACTTCGCTAAAACATGGTTATTCCACGAAACATTCATGAAACGATGAAATTCATCGAAATAACGTGTTTCGCAGTGTAAGTAGCTTGATATCTATGAAAACATCAAAATAAGCTAAATCTTCGCTAAATCATGGTTATTTCACGAAACATTCATGAAACGGTGAAATTCATCGAAATAACGTGTTTCGCAGTGAAAGTAGCTTGATAACTATGAAAACATAAAAATTAAGCTAAATCTTCGCTAAAACATGGATAATTCACGAAACATTCATGAAACGATGAAATTCAACGAAATAACGTGTTTCGCAGTGAAAGTAGCTTGTTATCGATGAAAACATCAAAATTAAGCTAAATCTTCGCTAAATCATTGTTATTTCACGAAACATTCATGAAACGATGAAATTAAACGAAATAACGTGTTTCGCAGTGAAAGTAAAATGATATCTATGAAAGCATCAAAATTAAGCTAAATCTTCGCTGAAACATGGTTATTTCACGAAACATTCATGAAACGATGAAATTCAACGATAT
This sequence comes from Tetragonula carbonaria, assembly GCA_032399595.1. NCBI lineage: Eukaryota > Metazoa > Arthropoda > Insecta > Hymenoptera > Apidae > Tetragonula > Tetragonula carbonaria. The sequence continues at coordinate 57,408 of JAUCRC010000102.1, forward strand.
AACGTGTTTCGCAGTGAAAGTAGCTAGATATCCATTAAAACATCAAAATTAAGCTAAATCCTCGCTAAATCATTGTTATTTCACGAAACATTCATGAAACGATGAAATTCATCCAAATAACGTTTTTCCCAGTGAAAGTAGCATGTTATCTATGAAAACATCAAAATTAAGCTTAATCTTCGCTGAAACATGGTTATTCCACGAAACATTCATGAAACGATGAAATTCAACGAAATAACGTGTTTCGCAGTGAAAGTAACAAGATATCTATGAAAGCATCAAAATTAAGCTAAATCTTCGCTAAATCATTGTTATTTCACGAAACATTCATGAAACGATGAAATTCAACGAAATAACGTGTTTCGCAGTGAAAGTAACAAGATATCTATGAAAGCATCAAAATTAAGCTAAATCTTCGCTAAAACATGGTTATTTCACGAAACATTCATGAAACAATGAAATTCAACGAAATAACGTGTTTCGCAGTGGAAGTAACAAGATATCTATGAAAGCATCAAAATTAAGCTAAATCTTCGCTGAAACATGGTTATTTCACGAAACATTCATGAAACGATGAAATTCAACGATATAACGTGTTTCGCAGTGAAAGTAGCTAGATATCCATTAAAACATCAAAATTAAGCTAAATCTTCGCTAAATCATTGTTATTTCACGAAACATTCATGAAACGATGAAATTCATCGAAATAACGTTTTTCCCAGTGAAAGTAGCATGTTATCTATGAAAACATCAAAATTAAGCTTAATCTTCGCTGAAACATGGTTATTCCACGATACATTCATGAAACGATGAAATTCAACGAAATAACGTGTTTCGAAGTGAAAGTAACAAGATATCTATGAAAGCATCAAAATTAAGCTAAATCTTCGCTAAATCATTGTTATTTCACGAAACACTCATGAAACGATGAAATTCAACGAAATAACGTGTTTCGCAGTGACAGTAGCTAGATATCCATTAAAACATCAAAATTAAGCTAAATCTTCGCTAAATCATTGTTATTTCACGAATCATTCATGAAACGATGAAATTCATCGAAATAACGTTTTTCGCAGTGAAAGTAGCATGTTATCCATGAAAACATCAAAATTAAGCTTAAACTTCGCTAAAACATGGTTATTCCACGAAACATTCATGAAACGATGAAATTCATCGAAATAACGTGTTTCGCAGTGAAAGTAGCTTGATATCTATGAAAACATCAAAATTAAGCTAAATCTTCGCTAAATCATGGTTATTTCACGAAACATTCATGAAACGGTGAAATTCATCGAAATAACGTGTTTCGCAGTGAAAGTAGCTTGATAACTATGAAAACATAAAAATTAAGCTAAATCTTCGCTAAAACATGGATAATTCACGAAACATTCATGAAACGATGAAATTCAACGAAATAACGTGTTTCGCAGTGAAAGTAGCTTGTTATCTATGAAAACATCAAAATTAAGCTAAATCTTCGCTAAATCATTGTTATTTCACGAAACATTCATGAAACGATGAAATTAAACGAAATAACGTGTTTCGCAGTGAAAGTAAAATGATATCTATGAAAGCATCAAAATTAAGCTAAATCTTCGCTAAAACATGGTTATTTCACGAAACATTCATGAAACAATGAAATTCAACGAAATAACGTGTTTCGCAGTGGAAGTAACAAGATATCTATGAAAGCATCAAAATAAAGCTAAATCTTCGCTGAAACATGGTTATTTCACGAAACATTCATGAAACGATGAAATTCAACGATATAACGTGTTTCGCAGTGAAAGTAGCTAGATATCCATTAAAACATCAAAATTAAGCTAAATCTTCGCTAAATCATTGTTATTTCACGAAACATTCATGAAACGATGAAATTCATCGAAATAACGTTTTTCCCAGTGAAAGTAGCATGTTATCTATGAAAACATCAAAATTAAGCTTAATCTTCGCTGAAACATGGTTATTCCACGAAACATTCATGAAACGATGAAATTCAACGAAATAACGTGTTTCGCAGTGAAAGTAACAAGATATCTATGAAAGCATCAAAATTAAGCTAAATCTTCGCTAAATCATGGTTATTTCACGAAACATTCATGAAACGATGAAATTCAACGAAATAACGTGTTTCGCAGTGAAAGTAGCTTGATATCTATGAAAACATCAAAATTAAGCTAAATCTTCGCTAAAACATGGTTATTTCACGAAACATTCATGAAACGATGAAATTCAACGAAATAACGTGTTTCGCAGTGAAAGTAGCTTGATATCTATGAAAACATCAAAATTAAGCTAAATCTTCGCTAAAACATGGTTATTTCACGAAACATTCATGAAACGATGAAATTCAACGAAATAACGTGTTTCGCAGTGAAAGTAACATGATATCTATGAAAGCATCAAAATTAAGCTAAATCTTCGCTAAAACATGGTTATTTCACGAAACATTCATGAAACGATGAAATTCAACGAAATAACGTGTTTCGCAGTGAAAGTAGCTAGATATCCATTAAAACATCAAAATTAAGCTAAATCTTCGCTAAATCATTGTTATTTCACGAAACATTCATGAAACGATGAAATTCATCGAAATAACGTTTTTCCCAGTGAAAGTAGCATGTTATCTATGAAAACATCAAAATTAAGCTTAATCTTCGCTGAAACATGGTTATTCCACGAAACATTCATGAAACGATGAAATTCAACGAAATAACGTGTTTCGCAGTGAAAGTAACAAGATATCTATGAAAGCATCAAAATTAAGCTAAATCTTCGCTAAATCATTGTTATTTCACGAAACACTCATGAAACGATGAAATTCAACGAAATAACGTGTTTCGCAGTGAAAGTAACAAGATATCTATGAAAGCATCAAAATTAAGCTAAATCTTCGCTAAAACATGGTTATTTCACGAAACATTCATGAAACAATGAAATTCAACGAAATAACGTGTTTCGCAGTGGAAGTAACAAGATATCTATGAAAGCATCAAAATTAAGCTAAATCTTCGCTGAAACATGGTTATTTCACGAAACATTCATGAAACGATGAAATTCAACGATATAACGTGTTTCGCAGTGAAAGTAGCTAGATATCCATTAAAACATCAAAATTAAGGTAAATCTTCGCTAAATCATTGTTATTTCACGAAACATTCATGAAACGATGAAATTCATCGAAATAATGTTTTTCCCAGTGAAAGTAGCATGTTATCTATGAAAACTTCAAATTTAAGCTTAATCTTCGCTGAAACATGGTTATTCAACGATACATTCATGAAACGATGAAATTCAACGAAATAACGTGTTTCGAAGTGAAAGTAACAAGATATCTATGAAAGCATCAAAATTAAGCTAAATCTTCGCTAAATCATT
>JAUCRC010000207.1:0-12298 GCA_032399595.1 Tetragonula carbonaria
AAGTTCCTACGTATGTCCGTCTGTAATTGGTTTCTACGAATGTAGGAATGTAAGAAAGTGTTTACTTCAGTACTTCAGATTGTACGTACGTAAATATGTATGTTCGTATGCTAGTCCTTGCGTAGACACGAACGATCGGTGATTTGAACTGGCGTACGTATGTTCGAACTCATCTATGTACGTAACTATGAATGTCATTTCTCAGATTGTACGCAAATATGTATGAACCTACTATGTTCGTACATATTTATGTCAGTGTGTATGTTTGTATGTATTCGCCTGTGTACGTATGTGAATATGCAGGTACATGGGTATTTACGTTTTTAGGCATCTACGTACATATTCGTTTACGTATTTAGGCATTTATGTACATATTCTTGGAATTACCAAACTATGTATAAGTTTATGTATATACATATGTCGGTACTCTCATACTCAGTAATCTACGTACGTATGTTTGTTCACACGTGGGTATATACGTGCCTAGTTATGTGCGCAACGTTGTTTGTACGTAGGTAGTTTAGGTCGTCCGAATATATGTACGTACATTTTTGTGTAAGGACATTTGCATGTAAGTACGCATGTGTGTAAGTATGAAAGTAGGTTAGTACATATTTAGGTATGTATGTAATTATTAACTACTTTAAGTATCGATAAGAATCTACGTAGAGAATAATCAACTTACTTAGGTCCGAATCTATGTAAATTTAGGCGTAGTAGGTAGTATTCGTACTGCTTCATGTATGTACAGCGGCTTTCACTTACTATGTAATATACACGTGATTCTGGGTGCGTATTTTTTTAACGCACGTAAGTATATGCGTACCTATTTACGAACATATGCAGCTATGTATGTAATTTAGTTTGCACGTATGTAGGTATGTACGTACGCTCGTGCGTACTTAGAGAGTTGTGTACTCAATCATGTTTGTGCGTATTTGGGTACCTACCTTCATAGGAATTTAGGTACATGTGTATATACGTGTGTATTTCTGTACCTAAACTGCTATTCCAGTACGTAATTTTGAACGTAAGTATGTGTTTACGTACATTGTTATTTACTTACGTACGGAGGAAATTACGCACCTGGGTACCTTCTTGCATAGGTATGTATGTAAGTACATTGTTGTGTACTTATATAAGCTTATATTAACGTAGTTATATGCCGCAAAATGGACACACATTTGTATGTGTGAGCGCAATCTGTTTCAGACTGCCATAGATATGTACAATAAAAGTTATGTGCGTATGTATGTTTGTCCGTACATACACATGTAAGTTCGTATGTACGAACTTACGTTGTTAAACGTAATTAAGTATGCTCGTACATATTTTGGACGTACATTTTCATGACACTATGTATGAAAGTCCGTAATAAACATTCCAATATATGTCCGTACGTATATAAGGCCTTTCGCATGTACGAACGTTCATTGGTATGGACGTACGTAAAATATATACATAAGTTTCTATGATGACGTACGTCTGCAAGAATGTGAGTTTGAACGTAATTTGGCAATTCGTACATGTATATTTTTGTTCGTTGATATTTACGAACGCAGGTTTGTACGTATGTATGTATATACGTTTTTATGTAACTCCGCACGAAGGTTAGTACGAACGTATGTATGTGGGAACGTTGATATGTGCGCACGTATTTATTTACTTACGTAAGAATGAACGAACGTGTATAGGCAGGTACGTTTGGCTGTGCGGTCTTGTGTATGTATGTAAGTATTTATGAACAAGTATGTACGTTCGTTTGTATGCCTGAAAGTTTGTAGGTACGTACGTGAATGTATCAGTAGATATGTACGTCTGTACCGTGTAGGTATGAACGTACCATAATATTATAGTATTTGTTCTTGCGTACCTGCCTACCGGCATACATGTGTACGTAAACAGCTCCGTACCAACACCATAGCAACGTAAGTGAAAACCTGTCTACCTTACAAGCCTACATAAATTCATACCAGCATACGTACATAGCTATGTTATTAAATACCGAATTAAGAGAATTCTAACGTACGTACTCAAAGAAATATGTACATAGATATGTACGAATGAACGAACACAGCTACATACATTCAGAGTAACGTACTTGCATTCTCATGTACATTCATACGTACGTAAGTACCCACATACGTGTTATACGTATATTTACGTATATCCACTACGTATATACGTATATCCACATACGTATATTTAATCTACGTACATACTTACGATGCAGCATTATTTTGTACATAAATACATACGTACATTCGTTCCTACGTCATTCCGTTAATAGTTAAATTCATAAATAGGTTCGTGCCTACTTATATACTCACCAACTTACGATCACACGTTCGTATGTACTCTACTACTTACGGCCAACTATAAGTACACACTTGCGTAAGTACAAATTACCGTAAGTATATAAACAGGTCCAAACACGCAATCACAAGAACATGCCTGTGTTCGTATGTTCCTTCGTTTGTACACACATGCGTTGCGAAAATGCATACGTACGTACACATATTCGCACCTAAGTAGGTAAGTGCTTACATTCCTTCTTTGGAAAATACCTACGACCGTACCTACATAGGAATGTGCATCCCTCAGTCTTTTAATAAATACGCTCGTGCCTTTAGAAGAATGTAGCTAGAAACGGATTTATTTACGCACGTAAATATATTTTATACCTACATGCATACTCACCGTCGTACATACACCCTTCCGTACTTCTATAAGAGGGTACCTTCATATCTCCGTACAGAGTACGAACCTTAGTACGAACGTACATAAGTTTGTGCATAAACTAGTATGAACCAGCGTACATACATGCCTACTTATGTAAATACATAGGTAAGTAGTTAATTCCATAAGGACATGCATATATACGTACATTCCAATAAGCATGCTTACAACATACATACTTACATATTTACGTACGTACAAATCTACGTACGTAAAACGTAAATACCTTGATATCTACACATGTATATACTTGCGGACGTACGTACATAGGTACCTAATTGCGTACGCACCTGCATGTATACGTATGTAGATTTTGAATTCGTTCATAAACGAAAAAGTACAAATTTACACAAATTCACAATTTTGCACGTGCAAACCTATTTACGTACGTACCTACCTTAGTACATACATGCGAACGTACGTATATAATTACGTACACGCCTATTTACGTACTTACAGTCGTACCTACTGGCCTACAGCAGCACTTACTTACGTGCGCAAATATGAACGTAAATACGTGTACATGTAAGCACACTCATTTGTAAGTTCATACCTACGTAGGTAAATTCCAACGTATAAACCTATTCACGTACTTGCACACATTCGTACATCGACACATACGTAAGTACATGCCAAATTACGGATGTAACTTCGACAGTACATTTCTAAATATGACTCACATGCGAACGTACAAATCTACGTAACTGTATCTTAGTACGTATACACAAACTGCATCCATATCGACTCATGTACATACCAACGTATGAACATACCTACGTCCGTACATATGTACGTGCTCACATAAATGCTAACTGGTAAACATTCATATGTACGTTAGTACGTACTTAACTATAACCAACATACTTTCGATTAAACCAACGTAATTATAAACATTCCAAATCACCTATGTACATACGGTAGTACGTGCATTCCCTAGTACGTTATTACATACGTTTGGATATTCCAATGTGAGTACAATTCTAGTGACGTACATAAATTTGATCATACATTCATACGTACATCCTTCCATAAGGACGTATATCCCTCCAAACATTTTTACGAATATACTTAATTACCTGCGTACATGTGGATGTAAGAAGGACGTACTTAAGAGCCGACGTAAGGAAATACTTACGTACGATCATACATACGAAAGCACAGTCGTACGTACACTCATTCATACCAACGTCTGTTACCGTTTACATATATAACTACATCGGTACAGACAAAACATCATACGAACGTAATTAGATCCGTAAGTACGTAATTACTAACATAATTAACTAGGTATTTACATAGCAACGTACGCCATTTCCTACGTTCCTGCTTGCATACGTACGTACATAATTCCGAATTTATGTACGTAACATCGTACTTACATTCACATGTATATATTATAATATATATGAATTCTACTTTCGGTATACGCGAACGTAGCAACAAACACATGCAAAGACTTAACAACACACCTACATTACAACGTACTTCCATGCATACGTAAGTACACATATAAGTACGTTCATTCCAAAGTATGTATATACATTTATTCTTACATATCTACATACATACATGCAACTACCAACGTACATATATACCTCCGTACAAAAATCAGTACAACCAAATATGTATATGTATAAATCATCGTACATTCGAAAATACAAACATACTCGCATTACTGCAAATGTAATGACATAAATATGTAGGTAAATACGTTCTTAGTTTCATACATACTTACGTACGCACCTACATTCATACGTACATTCTAACCACCAATATACGCACTTACATTTCTACGCAAGGACAATGTTAATTACGTACATTCAAACGCACGAACATAGCGAATATTTACAGACGTAAGCACGTAAATACAGACCTACGTACATACTCACATAAATATGAACATACGTCAAGGCATATCTACGACATTAAGTACATTCGTAAGCTCATACCTACTTTCGTACATAAATACTACACTTCACATTCACGTACCAACGAATATAATTACGTTCATGACTACGTAGAAATACACATACTTACTTACATATCTACGCATGAAGATACCTCACATATTTGATATATTAGATTCTAGACACCTGGAAAATTAGGTTGAAACGTAAATACAACATTAAGTACTTTAGTACCCACGTAATAGGTTACATACGAACGTTTATATCTTCGCACGTACATACATAAGACACAACATACCTACGTCATTTCACATATGCGTAGGAATATACCTACGAACGTAGAAAAATCGTTTACATATACCGATGTGCGTACATACATAAGGACGTAATCAAATCTGTATGGACATACACGCGATCGTACATACATACGTACATACACACTTACGTAAATAAGTAGCGACATGCGTAAATCCCTACGCAAGTTGATACATATGTTCCTACAGACATACGTAACACAGTACCTACGTTATTGCTTACCAGAGTACTTAAATGAAAATGTAATAACGTATATATGTACGAACGTCCATACCAGCGTATTACCATAACTAACACATACGTACGTACAGAATTGCGCACGTACCTACATCCCTGCATACATAGATTCATATTTACGTATATAGAAAAACAGTAACATACATACGTATGTACATTACAACGTACGCGCAAGCTTACCCACAGTCATAACTAGGTACTTTAACGCCAAATTACCATGGAATTAATGGGCGGAAATATATACGAACGTACAAACATACGGAAGTGCATACCTGCGTCGTAATTATAAAAGTACGGAAATTTATACGTAAGTAAATATTTGCGTACGAATATAAACGCAACCGTACATACATACCTACATTCATACTTATATACATATCTACGTGCATGCATAATTACGTTATTACGTACTATACCTATTACGTACGTTCATACCTAAGTGCTGAAAGGCATAATTATGTACATACCTACAAAGGAACATACATGGATACTTACAAATCTACCTACAATCGTTCATAACTACGTGCATATCTAATTACGTTCATGCATTCGTAATCATTTATATATGCAAGCACATAAATACGGCCACATCATCATGAGTACGTACAAAACTTCCCAGAAACATACTATCGTGCAAACATACTTACATAAGTTCACACTTACGTACGTATACGCCAGAACTCGTTTATGAATAGGTAAATACATACACACGTACGTGCTACCATTCTGACGTACATACATATGTTTTATAAAAAAACTGCGAAGCAATATACCTAGATTCGTATAAACATGTATACCTACACAACTTCCTCCATACTGTAGTATGTACGTACATAACGACGTACAACGTCACCTACGAACATACATAACTTCAACTGTACAAAATCTAGGTTAGTATATAATTACGTAGAGATATACATACGTACGGAAATACATAACTACGGAGATACGTACTGATATACATACGTACGTACGGAGGTACATACGTACATATCTACTTTCTTACATACTACTTACGTACGTCCATATATACATACTTACATACCTACGAACGTACATACATAAATACAGACAAACATACGTACGTACTTACATACATACAAAGGGTACTACGTGCATCACTACGTATGTACATACCTACGTATGGCCTTTCCTACGATCATACAAACGCAACTCCTTCCATACAAACGTACGTGCAAATCAGCTTATGTGCATATATTCATAAGAACATAACTACGTAAGCACATATCTTTGTAAATAGATACCTAAGTACGTACATACCTACATCCTACTAGTTGTCATATTTGCATACATTTGTATGTACATACATACGTACATTTCTAATTACGTAACTAATTGCCAACGTACGTAGATGAATATTTAGTTACATACATTCAAATGTACATAATTACGTACAAACCTACCTAGGATCAAATTTAAGTACGTGCATATATACAAACTTTCATACATTCGTAAGCTATGTACGTACATGAATACTGCCATTCATACGAACGTACGTACATAACTTCGTACACAAATAGATACTCAAGTGTAAAATTACATAAGTTCATTCCTGATAACGTATTTGACAATTTAGTTTCAACATTTGGCAACATACTTCAACGTATATATAAGTAATTACCAACGTACGTACTTCCGGACGGATGTTCATACTTACATTTGGTACAAAACTATGTAGGGATATAGTTATGTAAGCACACATGAATAACTACGTTCATATGGAACTGCGTAAGGAGGATAAAGTGTACGTATGTACGTAGGTACATAAATACGTATTTACATCAAAAGTACCTACATACATGAGCAAGTACTCACAAATTCCAAGTATTGACCAGTATTTGTGCGTACAAGTCAACCAACGTAAGTATTTACGTACGGTCGTAACATCCTACATGCGTATAAACGTGCAACTTAGGTAAAATCGTACACAAGATACCAATAATGATATATATAACAATGTACGTACATACCTTCTTAAATATTTACAAACTTGCGTAAACCACCAAGTAACTAGGTAATTAGGTACATATAAAATGGCTAAAATAATTTCGTACCCATGTCCGTGCATAACTACGTACGAGTGTACAAACGAACATACAAACTTTCGTATACGCGTATGTACACAAACACGGAAATACGTACCAACACACTAACGTACTTACACATGTAAATGCCTACGTAAGTGTATCCCCAATAATGCCAATACATAAATACCTAAATCCATACATATGTACAAAAATATTTAAGAACCAACCAACGTATGAAAACACATAAGGACGTATATGCCTAAGTACGCATATTCCTACGTTGATACATTCCTACGTACGTATATACATTAGTAAGTGCAAACCTAAGATAGAAAAAAAATACGTAGGTACATACATATGTACGTACATACTCTCATATTTACAATCACCGTACATACATATGTACGACCTTAAATACGTACTTTGACACCCACGTACGTAAATAAGCAAACACGTACACACCGACCTACGTACACACATATATAATCGGTACTTACGTACGTAAATTCTACTACCTGACACTCATACGTACGTCCATGTACATCTACCTACTTGACTAAATTGCATACCCATGTTTGTAGATTCTTACGTACATACAAAACAATGTACGAATCTACGTACGCACGTACATACCAACCTAAGTTCATATTAATATTTGTGTTTACATAAGAATATTCATACCTGAGTGAGCTCATATCTACGTAGAGATATTCCATCTTATGTGCATGACGACGGGAACTGTTCGAAAACTCCCAGGACGTGAAGAAATCCAGGCCATGCAAAATGGCTGATGATCGCGTCAGTGGGCAGGATGACTCGGTCAGGCAGGGCCAGGTAGCGGCGGGAGTGTCCAATGCTGGAGACTGCGACGGAGCTAGTGTCAATAATGGTGAATTCCTCCAGAGCACTCCGATGATCACTGACTCGATATGGCTGCGATGCCCGGCAACAGCGGAGAGGAAGGTCGCAACAAATGGAAGATTGCGCGTTGGATGGGAGTGACCGCGAATTGAAGCGCTGGAAAAGCGACCACTACAGTGTTCCGCTGCATGGAGGTTGGCCCCACGGCACAGCGCTGTCCGTCGGAAAAGGTTAGAAACGAGCGCTGCTATAGATGCGGAGAGCAAGGGCACTTCTCAAGAGACTGCACTGCCGCGATCAAGTAACCGCTTTGCGCGGACCTGGGAAACGCGGGGAAACATCGACTGGGTAACAGGGCGTGCAAGTCGCCAAGCTAGCCCAGGAAGAAGACGGCTGACATGAACGAAAATAAACGGGAGCCAGGAACAGGCAAACCGCCCTCCATGTACTGCAACAACGCATCAGCGCCGAGGATAAGAAGAAGGAGGCAGAACAGACTGTCGCCACGACTGGCGAATCTGAGACCATAGTAACCACGGAATGATGGCTCCAGCGGACAGCCTCATCCAGGCCATTGTGAATCGTTGACGACCCATGATGACCCTGGACGAGAGGGAAGAAGGTTTGGCTGTGGTGTCGGAAGACGGTTGCAAGAGGAAAGCTGGCTACAGAGAAGAGTAACGGTAATCTGCGACCTCGCCATGCCACGCGTCTAGCGAACAAGCTGAGACTAGGTGGACTGGTGGTCGCCAGACATCGAACGGGATAGACACAGTTGCGCGTTGCCTCGCAGAAAGTTCCAGCGGACAAGGAGACTGAGACACAGAGACACAGCAAGTGAAAAGGCGCACTACCGACGCTACAGTTAAGAATTCGTCACACTGCAGCTGATGATACGGTCAGCAGAAGCTCGAGAATTGGACGAGCTTATCGGCACTATAGACCGAGATCCATGGGGAAGGCCTTACCGTTTGGTGCTGGGGAGCAGTAGCGAAGATGAGAGCAAGGAACCCCGTCCCGGGACCGACGGGGTTTCCCGGTCGCCCGTTTGCCCTGGGGCTGCGAGTCCTCGGCGGGATTTTGAAACGCCTCTTCGACGTGTGTATGACGAACGGCCGAGTTCCAGAATGTTGCAATACTGCGAGACTGGTAGTAATACCAAAGCCATGAAGAGCACCGTATTTACCATCGGCCTTCCGGTCGATCTGTCCTCTCAACGAGACGGAAAAACTATTCGAGGGAGAGGCAATGGATCGCCTCGCTTCACACCTGGAGGGCGAGGGACCCATTCTGCCGCCAAGCCGAAAAGGCTTCAGAAAAGGAAGGTCAACGATCGAACCCGTCAGGATCTTCGCGGATTTAGTAACTAGACATGGCGGGGTGGCAGTGGCGATAACCATCGACATAGTTAACGCATTCAACTAGCTGCCTTGGTGGATAATATGGCGAGGATTTGCTCGGCATTGAGTGCCACAGTACCTGAGGAGAACGGTGGAGCCCTACATAACGCGGATGACCGTGTAGTTCCGCACCAGGGAAGGAAGAATGTCGCGCAGGCAGTACGATCGAGACGTGCAACAGGGGTCAGTGCTAGAACTTTCCTCTGCAATGGAATATCGTCTACCACGCTGTACTGGAAGCTGCGCTGCCGATTGGAATATGCCTGGCATGCTACGTGACGACACTCTGCACATTACCGGTGACCGCGACTGGACGAGGACAATCAGTCCAGCAGTGGAAGGCGTAGCCGCAGTCACCATTCGGGTTGAGAGGTTGGGACTCAAGGTGGCAACCATCAAGGCGGAGGCTTTTTGTTCCACCGGCTACCGCGGACGAGACACTGCAGTCGTGGCTCAAAATAAGAGAACGAAACCTAGTGGGAAGGAAGTAGTAATACCTCGGTGAGACGATATACGAGCGTATGACTTTCGAGGATTACATCACCGCCCTGCCGCCCAGAGTGGGAAGGGTGGCAACGATGCTGGGACGGATAATTCAGAAAATAGGCTGCCCGGGAGGCAGAGTGCGCTTTATTTACACCTCGGTGGTGAAGTCTATGGCGATCAACGGCACGCTCATTTTGTCTGCGAGGTCTGACCGCGAAGCACAACATCACCAAGATGCTGCGGCAGCTTCAGCAACAGATGTGCATAATCACTATGCGCGGATATCGCACGACGTTTCATGATTCAGCATTAACCCTCGCAAAGTAATATCAATTAGTCCTGCACACGAAGATAGAAGCAAAGGTATTCCAACGCGCTCGAGATCTTGGAGAGTGCATTCCAAGGACAAAGGAGAGGATGCTCGAAACGGCCAGATTTCGGGCTCGCCAACAAGGCCTCCAGGAGTGGAAGTCGGAAATGGTGGAACGTGGAACCAGCAGCATAGGCGTAGCTGGAGCCGTCCTGCCAAATTGGAGGACTCTGATGGAACGTCAGGCCAGGAGGCTGACCTTCAGAACAACACAAGTACTCAGCGAACGTGACTGCATCGGCGAGTACTTGCACAGTATCGCAGCTGAGGGAACCACCGATTGTCACCACTGCTACGCGACACATGAGAGCGCGCATTGTAAAATCGAGGGATGCCCGGGCTTTGGGCGAAAGAGGCCGAAACAGTACTTGTCACCTGTAGCAATAGTGAAGGCGCTCGTTACGGACGAGAAGAAGTGGAATATAGTCACACAGTTTTGTGAAGAGGTGATGTCCGACAAATAAGACACGCAGAGAATCCGCGAAAGAGAAAATTCCACGCGAGCAGGAAGACAGCGACGTAGGACAGCGTCCGGTCGCCGAATCAGAAGTTATAAAAATCCCTCCTGAGGACAAGGCGGCGGACCAGCAACAAAGAGAATGCTTGCAACATACGACCGGGCCGTCGCACGAGCTACGGACATCAGGAGATGAATAGGCACATCCTCTTTCAAGAAAGATGACACGGGAAAAAGAAGAAGCTCGAGGTCGACGGAAGGACTGGTGATGACCTGACCTTACTTGGACAATGCCCACTGAACGATCGGTGTTGGGAGTAGCACCTGGATCTGCAGGAAGATATCCACGGATGGAAGGTCAACAAGGGGGGAAATGAACCACTCTCGCCGAGATGAAACCCGCTCGGCGATATGCCTGGGAAGCAACGATGTGAAACACAGGTCCCAGAGATTCCCAGGAGGCAGGATGAAGGTCACCGGGGAGGTTATATTCGGTAAAAATCCGAAACTACCCGATTTCTCTCCCTCATGGGAAAATCGGGTGAGTTTCGAAGAATTCCTCCACGTAAAAGAAAACAAGAAACAAATACACGTACGTAGACACATCCTAAATAAATACTTACGTATACGACTACGTACGTAAATCACTAAATACTTACATCCCAACGTAGGTGCATGCGCAATTACGTAAACTCTTACCTTGGAATATATTTTCTGTAATACCTACGAACGTAAAGAACACTCTGGGTGCGTAACTACGTAGATACCGACTTACTTATCTACCTACATATGAACATGCCAAGATCGTACACATTTCGTACGTACGTAGTTATCCACGTACGCAAATGATAACCTCAATGTTTGCGTACGTATAGTTCTAAGTTCATACGTTCGTAAATACTGACGTACGTACGCACATAATTAAGAGAGTATTTTCTTACTCACGTACATAACCAGGTACGTGCATTCATGCGCCAATAAGTGACTATATATACATATATGCATATGCGTAGAAACCGAAGTAGGAAGATGTCAACGTTCGTGCAAACAAACGTAATTACATGGAAGCATACGTATATAGTTACGAACGAGCTCATATAACTACGTACAGGCCTGCGTAGATTAATTCTTACGTTGGTACGTAGGTACGATCGTACATTCGTACGTTACACATTACGTAATTACACTCCTGCGTAAATACATTCCTACGTATATACCTACGAACGTACGTCTCCACGAACGTACATACACACGTGAGGACAGAATTATATTAGTCCACGCCTATGTAAGTACACGATCCTGCAAACATACGAATGTATATATTCGTGCTTACACACCTACGTAATTACATGGGAATTTTCGTCCGTACCTACTTACGTACATAAAAAGAAAGCACAACGCTACATACTTAAGTAATTGTACACTTACGAAACACACTTGCATATGTACAAACCTAAGGACATACAACCCTACGTTCG
>JAUCRC010000205.1:0-13301 GCA_032399595.1 Tetragonula carbonaria
ATTAAGCTATATCTCCGCAAAATCAAGTTTATTTCACGAAACATTCGTGAAACGACGAAATTCAACGAAATAACGTGTTTCGCGGTGAAAGTAGCTAAATATCTATGAAAACATCGAAATTAAGCTAAAACTCCGCTAAATCGTGGTTATTTCAGGAAACATTCATGAAACGACGAAATTCAACGAAATAACGTGTTTCGCAGTAAAAGTAGCTAGATATCTATGAAAACATCGAAATTAAGCTAAAACTCCGCTAAATCATGGTTATTTCACGAAACATTCGTGAAACGATGAAATTCAACGAAATAACGTGTTTCGCGGTGAAAGTAGCTAGATATCTATGAAAACATTGAAATTAAGCTATATCTCCGCAAAATCAAGTTTATTTCACGAAACATTCGTGAAACGACGAAATTCAACGAAATAACGTGTTTCGCGGTGAAAGTAGCTAAATATCTATGAAAACATCGAAATTAAGCTAAAACTCAGCTAAATCGTGGTTATTTCAGGAAACATTCATGAAACGACGAAATTCAACGAAATAACGTGTTTCGCGGTGAAAGTAGCTAGATATCTATGAAAACATCGAAATTAAGCTAAAACTCCGCTAAATCGTGGTTATTTCACGAAACATTCATGAAACTACGAAATTCAACGAAATAACGTGTTTCGCAGTAAAAGTAGCTAGATATCTATGAAAACATCGAAATTAAGCTAAAACTCCGCTAAATCATGGTTATTTCACGAAACATTCGTGAAACGACGAAATTCAACGAAATAACGTTTTTCGCGGTGAAAGTAGCTAGATATCTATGGAAACATCGAAATTAAGCTAAAACTCCGCTAAATCATGGTTATTTCACGAAACATTCATAAAACGTTGAAATTCGACGAAATAACGTGTTTCGCGTTAAATGTAGCTAGATATCTATGAAAACATTGAAATTAAGCTATATCTCCGCAAAATCAAGTTTATTTCACCAAACATTCGTAAAACGATGAAATTCGACGACTTAACGTGTTTTGCGCTAAATGTAGCTAGTTATCTATGAAAACATTGAAATTAAGCTAAATCTCCGCTAAATCATGATTATTTCACGAAACATTCATAAAACGATGAAATTCGACGACATAACGTGTTTCGCGTTAAATGTAGCTAGATATCTATGAAAACATTGAAATTAAGCTATATCTCCGCAAAATCATGTTTATTTCACGAAACATTCGTGAAACGACGAAATTCAACGAAATAACGTGTTTCGCGGTGAAAGTAGCTAGATATCTATGAAAACATTGAAATTAAGCTAAATCTCCGCTAAATCATGGTTATTTCACGAAACATTCATAAAACGATGAAATTCGACGAAATAACGTGTTTCGCGTTAAATGTAGCTAGATATCTATGAAAACATTGAAATTAAGCTATATCTCCGCAAAATCAAGTTTATTTCACGAAACATTCATGAAACGTCGAAATTCAACGAAATAACGTGTTTCGCAGTAAAAGTAGCTAGATATCTATGAAAACATCGAAATTAAGCTAAAACTCCGCTAAATCATGGTTATTTCACGAAACATTCATGAAACGATGAAATTCAACGAAATAACGTGTTTCGCAGTGAAAGTAGCTAGATATCTATGAAAACATCGAAATTAAGCTAAATCTCCGCTAAATCATGGTTATTTCACGAAACATTCATGAAACGATGAAATTCAACGAAATAACGTGTTTCGCGGTGAAAGTAGCTAGATATCTATGAAAACATCGAAATTAAGCTAAATCTCCGCTAAATCATGGTTATTTCACGAAACATTCATGAAACGATGAAATTCAACGAAATAACGTGTTTCGCAGTGAAAGTAGCTAGATATCTATGAAAACATCGAAATTAAGCTAAAACTCCGCTAAATCATGGTTATTTCACGAAACATTCGTGAAACGATGAAATTCAACGAAATAACGTGTTTCGCGGTGAAAGTAGCTAGATATCTATGAAAACATCGAAATTAAGCTGAAACTCCGCTAAATCATGGTTATTTCACGAAACATTCCTAAAACGTTGAAATTCGACGAAATAACGTGTTTCGCGTTAAATGTAGCTAGATATCTATGAAAACATTGAAATTAAGCTATATCTCCGCAAAATCATGGTTATTTCACGAAACATTCGTGAAACGACGAAATTCAACGAAATAATTTTCGCTGAAAGTAGCTAGATATCTATGGAAACATTGAAATTAAGCTATATCTCCGCAAAATCAAGTTTATTTCACGAAACATTCGTGAAACGACGAAATTCAACGAAATAACGTGTTTCGCGGTGAAAGTAGCTAAATATCTATGAAAACATCGAATTAAGCTAAAACCGCTAAATCGTGGTTATTTCAGGAAACATTCATGAAACGACGAAATTCAACGAAATAACGTGTTTCGCGGTGAAAGTAGCTAGATATCTATGAAAACATTGAAATTAAGCTATATCTCCGCAAAATCAAGTTTATTTCACGAAACATTCGTGAAACGACGAAATTCAACGAAATAACGTGTTTCGCGGTGAAAGTAGCTAGATATCTATGAAAACATCGAAATTAAGCTAAAACTCCGCTAAATCGTGGTTATTTCAGGACACATTCATGAAACGACGAAATTCAACGATATAACGTGTTTCGCAGTAAAAGCAGCTAGATATCTATGAAAACATCGACATTAAGCTGAAACTCCGCTAAATCATGGTTATTTCACGAAACATTCGTGAAACGATGAAATTCAACGAAATAACGTGTTTCGCGGTGAAAGTAGCTAGATATCTATGAAAACATCGAAACTAAGCTTAAACTCCGCTAAATCATTGTTATTTCACGAAACATTCGTGAAACGATGAAATTCGACGAAATAACGTGTTTCGCGGTGAAAGTAGCTAGATATCTATGAAAACATCGAAATTAAGCTTAAACTCCGCTAAATCATGGTTATTTCACGAAACATTCATAAAACAATAAATTCGACGACATAACGTGTTTCGCGTTAAATGTAGCTAGATATCTATGAAAACATTGAAATTAAGCTATATTTCCGCAAAATCAAGTTTATTTCACGAAACATTCGTGAAACGACGAAATTCAACGAAATAACGTGTTTCGCGGTGAAAGTAGCTAAATATCTATGAAAACATCGAAATTAAGCTAAAACTCCGCTAAATCGTGGTTATTTCAGGAAACATTCATGAAACGTCGAAATTCAACGAAATAACGTGTTTCGCAGTAAAAGTAGCTAGATATCTATGAAAACATCGAAATTAAGCTAAAACTCCGCTAAATCGTGGTTATTTCACGAAACATTCGTGAAACGATGAAATTCAACGAAATAACGTGTTTCGCGGTGAAAGTAGCTAGATATCTATGAAAACATTGAAATTAAGCTATATCTCCGCAAAATCAAGTTTATTTCACGAAACATTCGTGAAACGACGAAATTCAACGAAATAACGTGTTTCGCGGTGAAAGTAGCTAGATATCTATGAAAACATCGAAATTAAGCTAAAACTCCGCTAAATCGTGGTTATTTCAGGAAACATTCATGAAACGACGAAATTCAACGAAATAACGTGTTTCGCAGTAAAAGTAGCAAGATATCTATGAAAACATCGATATTAAGCTAAAATTCCGTTAAATCATGGTTATTTCACGAAACATTCGTGAAACGATGAAATTCAAAGAAATAACGTGTTTCGCGGTGAAAGTAGCTAGATATCTATGAAAACATCGAAATTAAGCTAAAATTCCGCTAAATCATGGTTATTTCACGAAACATTCGTGAAACGATGAAATTCAACGAAATAACGTGTTTCGCGGTGAAAGTAGCTAGATATCTATGAAAACATCGAAATTTAGCTTAAACTCCGATAAATCATTGTTATTTCACGAAACATTCGTGAAACGATGCAATTCTACGAAATAACGTGTTTCGCGGTGAAAGTAGCTAAATATCTATGAAAACATCGAAATTAAGCTAAAACTCCGCTAAATCATGGTTATTTCACGAAACATTCGTGAAACGATGAAATTCAACGAAATAACGTGTTTCGCGGTGAAAGTAGCTAGATATCTATGAAAACATCGAAATTAAGCTTAAACTCCGCTAAATCATTGTTATTTCACGAAACATTCGTGAAACGATGAAATTCAACGAAATAACGTTTTTCGCGGTGAAAGTAGCTAGATATCTATGAAAACATCGAAATTAAGCTAAAACTCCGCTAAATCATGGTTATTTCACGAAACATTCATGAAACGATGAAATTCGACGAAATAACGTGTTTCGCGTTAAATGTAGCTAGATATCTATGAAAACATTGAAATTAAGCTATATCTCCGCAAAATCAAGTTTATTTCACCAAACATTCGTAAAACGATGAAATTCGACGAAATAACGTGTTTCGCGTTAAATGTAGCTAGATATCTATGAAAACATTGAAATTAAGCTATATCTCCGCAAAATCATGTTTATTTCACGAAACATTCGTGAAACGACGAAATTCAACGAAATAACGTTTTTCGCGGTGAAAGTAGCTAGATATCTATGGAAACATCGAAATTAAGCTAAAACTCCGCTAAATCATGGTTATTTCACGAAACATTCATAAAACGTTGAAATTCGACGAAATAACGTGTTTCGCGTTAAATGTAGCTAGATATCTATGAAAACATTGAAATTAAGCTATATCTCCGCAAAATCAAGTTTATTTCACGAAACATTCGTGAAACGACGAAATTCAACGAAATAACGTGTTTCGCGGTGAAAGTAGCTAGATATCTATGAAAACATCGAAATTAAGCTTAAACTCCGCTAAATCATGGTTATTTCACGAAACATTCTTAAAACGTTGAAATACGACGAAATAACGTGTTTCGCGTTAAATGTAGCTAGATATCTATGAAAACATCGAAATTAAGCTTAAACTCCGCTAAATCATTGTTATTTCACGAAACATTCATAAAACTTTGAAATTCGACGAAATAACGTGTTTCGCGTTAAATGTAGCTAGATATCTATGAAAACATTGAAATTAAGCTATATCTCCGCAAAATCAAGTTTATTTCACGAAACATTCGTGAAACGACGAAATTTAACGAAATAACGTGTTTTGCGCTAAATGTAGCTAGTTATCTATGAAAACATTGAAATTAAGCTATATCTCCGCAAAATCAAGTTTATTTTACCAAACATACGTGAAACGATGAAATTCAAAGAAATAACGTGTTTCGCGGTGAAAGTAGGTAGATATCTATGAAAACATTGAAATTAAGCTAAATCTCCGCTAAATCATGGTTATTTCACGAAACATTCATAAAACAATAAATTCGACGACATAACGTGTTTCGCGTTAAATGTAGCTAGATATCTATGAAAACATTGAAATTAAGCTATATTTCCGCAAAATCAAGTTTATTTCACGAAACATTCGTGAAACGACGAAATTCAACGAAATAACGTGTTTCGCGGTGAAAGTAGCTAAATATCTATGAAAACATCGAAATTAAGCTAAAACTCCGCTAAATCGTGGTTATTTCAGGAAACATTCATGAAACGTCGAAATTCAACGAAATAACGTGTTTCGCGGTGAAAGTAGCTAGATATCTATGAAAACATCGAAATTAAGCTAAAACTCCGCTAAATCGTGGTTATTTCAGGAAACATTCATGAAACGACGAAATTCAACGAAATAACGTGTTTCGCAGTGAAAGTAGCTAGATATCTATGAAAACATCGATATTAAGCTAAAATTCCGTTAAATCATGGTTATTTCACGAAACATTCGTGAAACGATGAAATTCAAAGAAATAACGTGTTTCGCGGTGAAAGTAGCTAGATATCTATGAAAAAATCGAAATTAAGCTAAAATTCCGCTAAATCATGGTTATTTCACGAAACATTCGTGAAACGATGAAATTCAACGAAATAACGTGTTTCGCGGTGAAAGTAGCTAGATATCTATGAAAACATCGAAATTTAGCTTAAACTCCGCTAAATCATTGTTATTTCACGAAACATTCGTGAAACGATGCAATTCTACGAAATAACGTGTTTCGCGGTGAAAGTAGCTAGATATCTATGAAAACATCGAAATTAAGCTAAAATTCCGCTAAATCATGGTTATTTCACGAAACATTCGTGAAACGATGAAATTCAACGAAATAACGTGTTTCGCGGTGAAAGTAGCTAGATATCTATGAAAACATCGAAATTTAGCTTAAACTACGCTAAATCATTGTTATTTCACGAAACATTCGTGAAACGATGCAATTCAACGAAATAACGTTTTTCGCGGTGAAAGTAGCTAGATATCTATGGAAACATCGAAATTAAGCTAAATCTCCGCTAAATCATGGTTATTTCACGAAACATTCATAAAACGGTGAAATTCGACGAAATAACGTGTTTCGCGTTAAATGTAGCTAGATATCTATGAAAACATTGAAATTAAGCTATATCTCCGCAAAATCAAGTTTATTTCACCAAACATTCGTAAAACGATGAAATTCAACGACATAACGTGTTTCGCGTTAAATGTAGCTAGATATCTATGAAAACATTGAAATTAAGCTATATCTCCGCAAAATCATGTTTATTTCACGAAACATTCGTGAAACGACGAAATTCAACGAAATAACGTTTTTCGCGGTGAAAGTAGCTAGATATCTATGGAAACATCGAAATTAAGCTAAAACTCCGCTAAATCATGGTTATTTCACGAAACATTCATAAAACGTTGAAATTCGACGAAATAACGTGTTTCGCGTTAAATGTAGCTAGATATCTATGAAAACATTGAAATTAAGCTATATCTCCGCAAAATCAAGTTTATTTCACGAAACATTCGTGAAACGACGAAATTCAACGAAATAACGTGTTTCGCGTTAAATGTAGCTAGATATCTATGAAAACATTGAAATTAAGCTATATCTCCGCAAAATCAAGTTTATTTCACGAAACATTCATGAAACGACGAAATTCAACGAAATAACGTGTTTCGCGGTAAAAGTAGCTAGATATCTATGAAAACATCGAAATTAAGCTAAAACTCCGCTAAATCATGGTTATTTCACGAAACATTCGTGAAACGACGAAATCCAACGAAATAACGTGTTTCGCAGTAAAAGTAGCTAAATATCTATGAAAACATCGAAATTAAGCTAAAACTCCGCTAAATCATGGTTATTTCACGAAACATTCATAAAACGATGAAATTCGACGAAATAACGTGTTTCGCGTTAAATGTAGCTAGATATCTATGAAAACATTGAAATTAAGCTATATCTCCGCAAAATCAAGTTTATTTCACCAAACATTCGTAAAACGATGAAATTCGACGACATAACGTGTTTTGCGCTAAATGTAGCTAGTTATCTATGAAAACATTGAAATTAAGCTATATCTCCGCAAAATCAAGTTTATTTCACCAAACATTCGTGAAACGATGAAATTCAAAGAAATAACGTGTTTCGCGGTGAAAGTAGCTAGATATCTATGAAAACATTGAAATTAAGCTAAATCTCCGCTAAATCATGGTTATTTCACGAAACATTCATAAAACGATGAAATTCGACGAAATAACGTGTTTCGCGTTAAATGTAGCTAGATATCTATGAAAACATTGAAATTAAGCTATATCTCCGCAAAATCAAGTTTATTTCACGAAACATTCGTGAAACGACGAAATTCAACGAAATAACGTGTTTCGCGGTGAAAGTAGCTAGATATCTATGAAAACATCGAAATTAAGCTAAAACTCCGGTAAATCGTGGTTATTTCACGAAACATTCATGAAACGACGAAATTCAACGAAATAACGTGTTTCGCAGTAAAAGTAGCTAGATATCTATGAAAACATCGAAATTAAGCTAAAACTCCGCTAAATCATGGTTATTTCACGAAACATTCGTGAAACGATGAAATTCAACGAAATAACGTGTTTCGCGGTGAAAGTAGCTAGATATCTATGAAAACATCGAAATTAAGCTTAAACTCCGCTAAATCATTGTTATTTCACGAAACATTCGTGAAACGATGAAATTCGACGAAATAACGTGTTTCGCGGTGAAAGTAGCTAGATATCTATGAAAACATCGAAATTAAGCTTAAACTCCGCTAAATCATGGTTATTTCACGAAACATTCTTAAAACGTTGAAATTCGACGAAATAACGTGTTTCGCGTTAAATGTAGCTAGATATCTATGAAAACATTGAAATTAAGCTATATCTCCGCAAAATCAAGTTTATTTCACCAAACATTCGTAAAACGATGAAATTCGACGACTTAACGTGTTTTGCGCTAAATGTAGCTAGTTATCTATGAAAACATTGAAATTAAGCTATATCTCCGCAAAATCATGTTTATTTCACGAAACATTCGTGAAACGATGAAATTCAACGAAATAACGTTTTTCGCGGTGAAAGTAGCTAGATATCTATGGAAACATCGAAATTAAGCTAAAACTCCGCTAAATCATGGTTATTTCACGAAACATTCATAAAACGGTGAAATTCGACGAAATAACGTGTTTCGCGTTAAATGTAGCTAGATATCTATGAAAACATTGAAATTAAGCTATATCTCCGCAAAATCAAGTTTATTTCACCAAACATTCATAAAACGTTGAAATTCGACGAAATAACGTGTTTCGCGTTAAATGTAGCTAGATATCTATGAAAACATTGAAATTAAGCTATATCTCCGCAAAATCTTGTTTATTTCACGAAACATTCGTGAAACGACGAAATTCAACGAAATAACGTTTTTCGCGGTGAAAGTAGCTAGATATCTATGGAAACATCGAAATTAAGCTAAAACTCCGCTAAATCATGGTTATTTCACGAAACATTCATAAAACGTTGAAATTCGACGAAATAACGTGTTTCGCGTTAAATGTAGCTAGATATCTATGAAAACATTGAAATTAAGCTATATCTCCGCAAAATCAAGTTTATTTCACGAAACATTCGTGAAACGACGAAATTCAACGAAATAACGTGTTTCGCGGTGAAAGTAGCTAGATATCTATGAAAACATCGAAATTAAGCTAAAACTCCGCTAAATCGTGGTTATTTCACGAAACATTCATGAAACGACGAAATTCAACGAAATAACGTGTTTCGCAGTAAAAGTAGCTAGATATCTATGAAAACATCGAAATTAAGCTAAAACTCCGCTAAATCATGGTTATTTCACGAAACATTCGTGAAACGACGAAATTCAACGAAATAACGTTTTTCGCGGTGAAAGTAGCTAGATATCTATGGAAACATCGAAATTAAGCTAAAACTCCGCTAAATCATGGTTATTTCACGAAACATTCATAAAACGTTGAAATTCGACGAAATAACGTGTTTCGCGTTAAATGTAGCTAGATATCTATGAAAACATTGAAATTAAGCTATATCTCCGCAAAATCAAGTTTATTTCACCAAACATTCGTAAAACGATGAAATTCGACGACATAACGTGTTTTGCGCTAAATGTAGCTAGTTATCTATGAAAACATTGAAATTAAGCTATATCTCCGCAAAATCAAGTTTATTTCACCAAACATTCGTGAAACGATGAAATTCAAAGAAATAACGTGTTTCGCGGTGAAAGTAGCTAGATATCTATGAAAACATTGGAATTAAGCTAAATCTCCGCTAAATCATGGTTATTTCACGAAACATTGATATAACGATGAAATGCGACGACATAACGTGTTTCGCGTTAAATGTAGCTAGATATCTATGAAAACATTGAAATTAAGCTATATCTCCGCAAAATCAAGTTTATTTCACGAAACATTCGTGAAACGACGAAATTCAACGAAATAACGTGTTTCG
Source organism: Tetragonula carbonaria (assembly GCA_032399595.1). Lineage (NCBI taxonomy): Eukaryota > Metazoa > Arthropoda > Insecta > Hymenoptera > Apidae > Tetragonula > Tetragonula carbonaria. Next base: position 9,867 of record JAUCRC010000205.1, read on the forward strand.
CGGTGAAAGTAGCTAGATATCTATGAAAACATCGAAATTAAGCTAAAACTCCGTAAATCGTGGTTATTTCAGGAAACATTCATGAAACGACGAAATTCAACGATATAACGTGTTTCGCAGTAAAAGTAGCTAGATATCTATGAAAACATCGACATTAAGCTAAAACTCCGCTAAATCATGGTTATTTCACGAAACATTCGTGAAACGATGAAATTCAACGAAATAACGTGTTTCGCGGTGAAAGTAGCTAGATATCTATGAAAACATCGAAATTAAGCTTAAACTCCGCTAAATCATTGTTATTTCACGAAACATTCGTGAAACGATGAAATTCGACGAAATAACGTGTTTCGCGGTGAAAGTAGCTAGATATCTATGAAAACATCGAAATTAAGCTTAAACTCCGCTAAATCATGGTTATTTCACGAAACATTCTTAAAACGTTGAAATTCGACGAAATAACGTGTTTCGCGTTAAATGTAGGTAGATATCTATGAAAACATTGAAATTAAGCTATATCTCCGCAAAATCAAGTTTATTTCACCAAACATTCGTAAAACGATGAAATTCGACGACATAACGTGTTTTGCGCTAAATGTAGCTAGTTATCTATGAAAACATTGAAATTAAGCTATATCTCCGCAAAATCAAGTTTATTTCACCAAACATTCGTGAAACGATGAAATTCAAAGAAATAACGTGTTTCGCGGTGAAAGTAGCTAGATATCTATGAAAACATCGAAATTAAGCTAAAACTCCGCTAAATCGTGGTTATTTCACGAAACATTCATGAAACGACGAAATTCAACGAAATAACGTGTTTCGCAGTAAAAGTAGCTAGATATCTATGAAAACATCGAAATTAAGCTAAAACTCCGCTAAATCATGGTTATTTCACGAAACATTCGTGAAACGACGAAATTCAACGAAATAACGTTTTTCGCGGTGAAAGTAGCTAGATATCTATGGAAACATCGAAATTAAGCTAAAACTCCGCTAAATCATGGTTATTTCACGAAACATTCATAAAACGTTGAAATTCGACGAAATAACGTGTTTCGCGTTAAATGTAGCTAGATATCTATGAAAACATTGAAATTAAGCTATATTTCCGCAAAATCAAGTTTATTTCACGAAACATTCGTGAAACGACGAAATTCAACGAAATAACGAGTTTCGCGGTGAAAGTAGCTTGATATCTATGAAAACATCGAAATTAAGCTAAAACTCCGCTAAATCATGGTTATTTCACGAAACATTCATAAAACGTTGAAATTCGACGAAATAACGTGTTTCGCGTTAAATGTAGCTAGATATCTATGAAAACATTGAAATTAAGCTATATCTCCGCAAAATCAAGTTTATTTCACGAAACATTCGTGAAACGACGAAATTCAACGAAATAACGTGTTTCGCGGTGAAAGTAGCTAGATATCTATGAAAACATCGAAAATAAGCTTAAACTCCGCTAAATCATTGTTATTTCACGAAACATTCGTGAAACGATGAAATTCAACGAAATAACGTGTTTCGCGGTGAAAGTAGCTAGATATCTATGAAAACATCGAAATTTAGCTTAAACTCCGCTAAATCATGGTTATTTCACGAAACGTTCTTAAAACGTTGAAATTCGACGAAATAACTTGTTTCGCGTTAAATGTAGCTAGATATCTATGAAAACATTGAAATTAAGCTATATCACCGCAAAATCAAGTTTATTTCACCAAACATTCGTAAAACGATGAAATTCGACGACATAACGTGTTTCGCGTTAAATGTAGCTAGATATCTATGAAAACATTGAAATTAAGCTATATCTCCGCAAAATCATGTTTATTTCACGAAACATTCGTGAAACGACAAAATTCAACGAAATAACGTTTTTCGCGGTGAAAGTAGCTAGATATCTATGGAAACATCGAAATTAAGCTAAAACTCCGCTAAATCATGGTTATTTCACGAAACATTCATAAAACGTTGAAATTCGACGAAATAACGTGTTTCGCGTTAAATGTAGCTAGATATCTATGAAAACATTGAAATTAAGCTATATCTCCGCAAAATCAAGTTTATTTCACGAAACATTCGTGAAACGACGAAATTCAACGAAATAACGTGTTTCGCGGTGAAAGTAGCTAGATATCTATGAAAACATCGAAATTAAGCTAAAACTCCGCTAAATCGTGGTTATTTCACGAAACATTCATGAAACGACGAAATTCAACGAAATAACGTGTTTCGCAGTAAAAGTAGCTAGATATCTATGAAAACATCGAAATTAAGCTAAAACTCCGCTAAATCATGGTTATTTCACGAAACATTCGTGAAACGACGAAATTCAACGAAATAACGTTTTTCGCGGTGAAAGTAGCTAGATATCTATGGAAACATCGAAATTAAGCTAAAACTCCGCTAAATCATGGTTATTTCACGAAACATTCATAAAACGTTGAAATTCGACGAAATAACGTGTTTCGCGTTAAATGTAGCTAGATATCTATGAAAACATTGAAATTAAGCTATATCTCCGCAAAATCAAGTTTATTTCACGAAACATTCGTGAAACGACGAAATTCAACGAAATAACGTGTTTCGCGGTGAAAGTAGCTAAATATCTATGAAAACATTGAAATTAAGCTATATCTCCGCAAAATCAAGTTTATTTCACGAAACATTCGTGAAACGACGAAATTCAACGATATAACGTGTTTCGCGGTGAAAGTAGCTAGATATCTATGAAAACATTGAAATTAAGCTATATCTCCGCAAAATCAAGTTTTTTTCACGAAACATTCGTAAAACGATGAAATTCGACGAAATAACGTGTTTCGCGGTGAAAGTAGCTAAATATCTATGAATACATCGAAATTAAGCTAAAACTCCGCTAAATCGTGGTTATTTCAGGAAACATTCATGAAACGACGAAATTCAACGAAATAACGTGTTTCGCGGTGAAAGTAGCTAGATATCTATGAAAACATCGAAATTAAGCTAAAACTCCGCTAAATCATGGTTATTTCACGAAACATTCGTGAAACGACGAAATTCAACGAAATAACGTGTTTCGCGGTGAAAGTAGCTAGATATCTATGAAAACATCGAAATTAAGCTTAAACTCCGCTAAATCATTGTTATTTCACGAAACATTCGTGAAACGATGAAATTCGACGAAATAACGTGTTTCGCGGTGAAAGTAGCTAGATATCTATGAAAACATCGAAATTAAGCTTAAACTCCGCTAAATCATGGTTATTTCACGAAACATTCTTAAAACGTTGAAATTCGACGAAATAACGTGTTTCGCGTTAAATGTAGCTAGATATCTATGAAAACATTGAAATTAAGCTATATCTCCGCAAAATCAAGTTTTTTTCACCAAACATTCGTAAAACGATGAAATTCGACGACATAACGTGTTTTGCGCTAAATGTAGCT
>JAUCRC010000209.1:0-12138 GCA_032399595.1 Tetragonula carbonaria
GATGTATGATGTATAATGACTGACGTATGCTGAACGATGTATGATGAACGATATATGATAACCGATGTATGATGAACGATGTATGATGACCGATGTATGATGACCGCTGTATGATGGTCGATGTATGATGGACGATGAATGATGTACGATTTATGGTGGATGATGTATGATGTATGATGCATGATATGTGATGTATGATGTATGATGAATGATGTATGATGTATGATGTATGGTGCATGATGTATGATGTATAATCTATGGTGTATGGTGTATGATGTATGATGTATGGTGTGTGATGTATGATGACTGATGTATGATGAACGATGTGCGATGAACGATATATGATAACCGATGTATGATGAACGATGTATGATGACCGATGTATGTTGACCGATGTATGATGATCGATGTATGCCGAACGACGTATGGTGTGTGATGTATGATGTATGACGTATGATGTGTGATGTATTATGTATGATGTATGATGTATGATGTATGAAGTTTGATGAACGATGTATGATGAACGGTGTATGAGGAACGATGTGTGATGAACGATTTATGACGGACAATGTATGTTGAACGATGTATGATGGACTATGTATGATCAACGATGTTTGATGAACGTTGCATAATGGGCGACGTATGATGAACGGTGTATGATGAACGAAGTATGTTGAACGATGTATGTTGAGCGATATATGATGACGGATGTATGATGAACGATGTATGATGAACGATGTATGATGGACGAGTTATGATGGACGATGTATGATGTCGGATATATGAAGACCGATGTATGATGATCGATGTATGCCGAACGATGTATGGTGTGTGATGTATGATGTATGACGTATGATGTATGATGTATGATGTATGATGTATGATGTATGATGTATGATGTTTGATGAACGATTTCTGATGAACGTTGAATGATGGACGATGAATGATGAACGATGTATAATGAATGTTGTATGTTGTTTGGTGTATGATGAACGTTGTTTGATGAAAGATGTATGATGAACGATGTATGATGCATTCTGTATGATGCCAGACGTATGATGCATGATGTATGATGTTCGATGTATGATGCATAATGTCCGATGTATGATGAACGATGAACGATGTATGATGTGTTATGTATGATACATGATGGGTGATGTATGTTGTATGATGTATGATGAACGATGTTTGATTAACGATGTATGATGAACGATGAATAATGTACGATGTATGATGAACGGTGTATGATGGATGATGTATGATGACCGATGTATGATGATCGATGTATGATGTATGATGTATGTTGTTTGATGTACGATATATTATGAACGATATATGATGAACGATGTAGGATGAACGATGTACGATGAACTATGAATTATGTATGATGTATGATGTATGATGTATGATGTATGATTTATGGTGTATGATGTATAATGAACGATGCATGATGAACGATGTCTGATGAACGAATTGGACGATGAACGAACTACTTATAAGAAACGATGTACATGAATGCCGGATGTTGTTTGGTGTATGATGAACGTTGTTTGATGAAAGATGTATGATGAACGATGTATGATGCATTCTGTATGATGCCAGACGTATGATGCATGATGTATGATGTTCGATGTATGATGCATAATGTCCGATGTATGATGAACGATGAACGATGTATGTTGTGTTATGTATGATACATGGTGAATGATGTATGTTGTATGATGTATGATGAACGATGTGTGATTAACGATGTATGATGAGCGATGTGTGATGACCGATGTATTATGCCCGATATATGATGTCCGATGTGAGGTGACCGATGTAAGATGAACAATGAACCATGTATGATTTATGATGTTTAACATATAATGAATGAAGGATGATGTATGATGTATGAAGTATGATGTATGATGTATGATCTATGATGTATGATGTCTGATGTATGCTGAACGATGTAAGATGAACGATATATGATACCCGATGTATGATGAACGATGTATGATGACCGATGTATGATGACCGCTGTATGATGATCGACGTATGATGGACGATGAATGATGTATGATTTATGGTGGATGATGTATGATGTATGATGCATGATATATGATGTATGATGTATGATGTATGATGTATGATGTATGATGTATGGTGCGTGATGTATGATGTATAATCTATGGTGTATGGTGTATGATGTATGATGTATGGTGTGTGATGTATGATGACTGATGTATGATGATCGATGTGTGATGTACGATATATGATAACCGATGTATGATTAACGATGTATGATGACCGATGTATGTTGACCGATGTATGATGATCGATGTATGCCGAACGATGTATGGTGTGTGATGTATGATGTATGACGTATGATGTATGATGTATTATGTATGATGTATGATGTATGATGTATGATGTTTGATGAACGATGTATGATGAACGGTGTATGACGAACGATGTATGATGAACGATTTATAACGGACAATGTATGTTGAACGATGTATGATGGACTATGTATGATCAACGATGTATGATGAACGATGCATAATGGGCGACGTATGATGAACGGTGTATGATGAACGAAGTATGTTGAACGATGTATGTTGAGCGATATATGAAGACGGATGTATGATGAACGATGTATGATGAACGATGTATGATGGACGAGTTATGATGAACGATGTATGATGTCGGATATATGAAGACCGATGTATGATGATCTATGTATGCCGAACGATGTATGGTGTGTGACGTATGATGTATGACGTATGATGTATGATGTATGATGTATGATGTATGATGTATGATGTATGATGTTTGATGAACGATTTCTGATGAACCTTGTATGATGAACGATGTACGATGAACGATGTATAATGTATGTTGTATGTTGTTTGGTGTATGATGAACGATGTTTGATGAAAGATGTATGATGAACGATGTATGATTCATTCTGTAGGATGCCAGACGTATGACGCTTGATGAATGATGCTCGATGTATGATGCATAATGTCCGATGTATGATGAACGATGAACGATGTATTTTGTGTTATGTATGATACATGATGAATGATGTATGTTGTATGATATATGATGAACGATGTGTGATTAACGATGTATGATGAACGATGTGTAATGACCGATGTATGATGACCGATATATGATGACCGATGTGTGGTGACCGATGTATGATGTCTGATGTACGATTTATGATGGACGATGTATGATGAACGATGTGCGATGTATGATGTATGATGCATGCTGTATGATTCCTGATGTATGATGCATGATGTATGATGTATGATAACCGATACATTAAGAACGATGTACGTAGTATGATGTGTGATGTATTATTTATGATGTATGATGTATGACGTATGATGTGTTATGTATGATGGACATTGTATAATGAACGATGTTTGATGAACGATGGTTGATGAACGATGTATGGTGAACGATGTACGATGAACGTCGTATGATGAACGATGTATGATGTACGATATATGGTGTATGATGTGTGACGTACATTGTATGATGTATGATGTATTATTTATGATGTATGATGGTTGATGCATGATGCGTGGTGTATGATGTATGATGTATGACGTGTGATGTATGATGTATGATGAACGATGCATGATGAACCATGAATGATGAACGATGTATGATGAACGAAGTATGATGGACAATGTATGATGTATGAAGCAAGATGTATGGTGTATGATGTCTGATTTACGATGTATGATGAACGATGTATTGTGTACGATGTATGATGTATGATGTATGACGCATTCTGTATGATGCCTGATGAATCGTGAATGATGTATGATGTAATATGACCGATTTATGATGAACGATGAATGATGTATGATGTGTGATGTACCATTTAATATGTATGATGTATGACGTATGATGTATGATGAAGGATGGACGATGTACGATGAACAATCTATGATGTATGGTGTATGATGTATGATGCATGATTTATGATGTATGATGTGTGATATATGATTAACGATGTATTATGAACCATGTGTGATGAAAGACGTATGATGACCGAAGTATGATGGTCAATGTATGATGAACAATATATAATATGTGATGCTTGTTGTATGACGTATGATGAACGATATTTTATGAACGATATATGATGAACGATGAATGATGGACCTTGTATGATGTATGAAGCTGGGTGTATGATGTAAGATGTGTGAGGTATGATAGATGATGTAAGATGTATGATGTGTGAAGTATGATGTATGATGCATTATGTATGATGTATGATGAACGATGTATGATGTATGATGCATGACGCATGATGAACGATGTATTATGTACGGTGTATGATGAACGATTTGTGCTGTATGATGTATGATATATGATGCATTATATATGATGCCAGACTTATGATGCATGATGTATGATGTTCGATGTATGATGTGTGATGTCCGATGAATGATGAACGATGAACGATTTATGATGCGTTATGTATGATATATGATGAATGATGTATGTTGTATGATGTATGATGACCGATGTATGATTAACGATGTATGATGACCGATGTATGATGACCGATATATGATGACCGATGAGTGGTGACTGATGTATGATTATCAATGAACCATGTATGATATATGATGTATGACATATAATGAATGAAGAATGATGTATGATGTGTGAAGTACGATGTATGGTGTTTTATCTATGATGTATGATGACTGATGTATTATAAACGATGTATGATGCACAATGTATGATGACCGATATATGATGACCGATGTATGATGAAGGATGTATGATTGCCGATGTATGATGAACGATGAACGTTGTATGATGTGTGATGAATGATATATGATACATGATGTACGATGTATGATGAATGACGTATGATGTATGATGTATGATGTATGGTGTATGATGTATGAAGCATAATACATGATGTATGGTGTATGATGTATGATGTATGATGTATGATATATGATGTTTGATGTATGATGTATGATGTATGAGGAATGATGTGTGATGTATGATGTATGATGTATAATGTTAGATGTCTAACGGAAGATGAACGATGTACGGCGAACTGTGTATGATGTACGATGTATGATGTATGATGTATGATGTAAGATGTATGATGTATGATGTACGATGTAAGATGTATGATGTATGATGTATGTTGTGTGATGTATGGTGTATGAAGTATGACGTGTTATGTATGTTGTATAGTGTACGATGTATGATGCATGATGTAAGGTGTATGATATATTATGTATGATTTATGATGGATGACAGATGGAGTATTATGTATGATGTATGATGTATGATGTATGATGTATGAAGTATGATGTATGATGAATGATGTATGATGTATGATGTATGATGTATGATGTATAATATATTATGTATGGTGTATGAAGTATGATGTATGATATATGATGTATGATGTATGACGTATGGAATATGATGTCTAATGAAGGATGGACGATGTATGATGAACGATGTATGATGACCGATGTATGTTGAACGATATATTGTGTATGATGTATGACGTACATTGTATGATGTATGATGTATGATTTATGATGTATGATGTATGATGACTGATGCATGATGTCTGATGTATGGTGTATGAAGTATGATGTGTTATGTATGTTGTATTGTGAATGATGTATGATGTATGATGTATGATGTATGATGTATGATGTATGATGTATGATGTATGGTGTATGATGTATGATGTATGATGTATGATGCATGATGTATGATGTATGATGTATGATGTATGATGTATGATGTATGATGTATGATGTATGATGTATGATGTATGATATATGAAGTGTGATTTGTATTATATGATGTATGGTGTATGAAGTATGAAGTATGATATATGATGTATGATGTATGATGTATGGTCAATGATGTCTAATGAAGGACGATGTATGATGAACGATGTATGATGTACGATATATTGTGTATGATGTATGACGTACATTGTATGATGTATGATGTATGATTTATGATGTATGATGTATGATGCCTGATGCATGATGTCTGATTAATGGTGTATGAAGTATGATGTGTAATGTATGTTGTATAGTGAATGATGTATGATGTATGATCTATGATGTATAATGTATGATGTATGATGTATGATGTATGATGTATGATGTATGATGTATGATGTATGATGTATGGTGCATGATGTATGGTGTATGATGTATGATGTATGATATATGATGTGTGATGTATTATCTCAAATGAACTATGTACGATGTATGATGACCGATGTATGATTCACGATATATGTCGATTTATGATTGATGTATTTTTTATGATGTATGACGTATGATGAATAATGTATGAAGTATGATGAATGATGTATGATGTATGATGACTGATGTAAGATGAACGATGTATGATGAAAGATATATGATAACCGATGTATGATGAACGATGTAAGATGAACGATGCATGATGAACGATGTATGATGACCGATGTTTGATGACCGCTGTATGATGATCGATGTATGATGGACGATGAATGATGTATGATTTATGGTGGATGATGTATGATGTATGGTGCATGATATATGATGTATGATGTATGATGAATGTTGTATGATGTATGATGTATGGTGCATGATGTATGATGTATAATCTATGGTGTATGGTGTATGATGTATGATGTATGATGTATGGTGTGTGATGTATGATGACTGATGTATGATGAACGATGTGTGATGAACGATATATGATAACCGATGTATGATGAACGATGTATGATGACCGATGTATGTTGACCGATGTATGATGATCGATGTATGCCGAACGACGTATGGTGTGTGATGTATGATGTATGACGTATGATGTTTGATGTATTATGTATGATGTATGATGTATGATGTATGATGTTTGATGAACGATGTATGATGAACGGTGTATGAGGAACGATGTATGATGAACGATTTATGACGGACAATGTATGTTGAACGATGTATGATGGACTATGTATGATCAACGATGTATGATGAACGTTGCATAATGGGCGACGTATGATGAACGGTGTATGATGAACGAAGTATGTTGAACGATGTATTTTGTGCGATATATGATGACGGATGTATGATGAACGATGTATGATGAACGATGTATGATGGACGAGTTATTATGAACGATGTATGATGTCGGATATATGAAGACCGATGTATGATGATCGATGTATGCCGAACGATGTATGGTGTGTGATGTATGATGTATGACGTATGATGTATGATGTATGATGTATGATGTATGATGTATGATATATGTTGTTTGATGAACGATTTCTGATGAACGTTGAATGATGAACGATGTATGATGAACGATGTATAATGTATGTTGTATGTTGTTTGGTGTATGATGAACGTTGTTTGATGAAAGATGTATGATGAACGATGTATGATGCATTCTGTATGATGCCAGACGTATGATGCATGATGTATGATGTTCGATGTATGATGCATAATGTCCGATGTATGAACGATGAACGATGTATTTTGTGTTATGTATGATACATGATGAATGATGTATGTTGTATGATGTATGATGAACGATGTGTGATTAACGATGTATGATGAGCGATGTGTGATGACCGATGTATTATGCCCGATATATGATGTCCGATGTGAGGTGACCGATGTAAGATGAACAATGAACCATGTATGATTTATGATGTTTAACATGTAATGAATGAAGGATGATGTATGATGTATGAAGTATGATGTATGATGTATGATCTATGACGAATGATGACCGATGTATGTTGAACGATGTATGATGAACGATATATGATACCCGATGTATGATGAACGATGTATGATGAACGATTTATGACGGACAATGTATGTTGAACGATGTATGATGGACTATGTATGATCAACGATGTATGATGAACGATGCATAATGGGCGACGTATGATGAACGGTGTATGATGCACAATGTATGATGACCGATCTATGATGACCGATGTATGATGAAGGATGTATGATTGCCGATGTATGATGAACGATGAACGTTGTATGATGTGTGATGAATGATATATGATACATGATGTATGATGTATGGTGAATGACGTATGATGTATGATGTATGATGTATTGTGTATGATGTATGAATCATAATACATGATGTATGGTGTACGATGTATGATGTATGATGTATGATATATGATGTTTGATGTATGATGTATGATGTATGAAGAATGATGTGTGATGTATGATGTATGATGTATAATGTTAGATGTCTAATGGAAGATGAACGATGTACGGCGAACTGTGTATGATGTACGATGTATGATGTATGATGTATGATGTAGGATGTATGATGTATGATGTACGATGTAAGATGTATGATGTATGATGTATGTTGTATGATGTATGGTGTACGAAGTATGACGTATTATGTATGTTGTATAGTGTACGATGTATGATGCATGATATAAGGTGTATGATATATTATGTATGATCTATGATGGATGACGTATGGAGTATTATGTATGATGTATGATGTATGATGTATGATGTATGATGTATGATGTATGATGAATGATGTATGATGTATGATGTATGATGTATGATGTATAATATATGATGTATGGTGTATGAAGTATGATGTATGATATATGATGTATGATGTATGATGTATGGTCAATAATGTCTAATGAAGGATGGACGATGTATGATGAACGATGTATGATGACCGATGTATGTTGAACGATATATGGTGTATGATGTATGACGTACATTGTATGATGTATGATGTATGATTTATTATGTATGATGTATGATGACTGATGCATGATGTCCGATGTATGGTGTATGAAGTATGATGTGTAATGTATGTTGTATAGTGAATGATGTATGATGTATGACGTATGATGTATGATGTATGACGTATGATGTATGATGTATGATGTATGATGTATGATGAATGATGCATGATGTATGATGTATGATGTATGATGTATGATGCATGATGTATGATGTATGATGTATGATGTATGATGTATGATGTATGATGTATGATGTATGATGTATGATGTATGATGTATGAAGTGTGATTTGTATTATATGATGTATGGTGTATGAATTATGAAGTATGATATATGATGTATGATGTATGATGTATGGTCAATGATGTCTAATGAAGGACGATGTATGATGAACGATGTATGATGTACGATATATTGTGTATGATGTATGACGTACATTGTATGATGTATGATGTATGATTTATGATGTATGATGTATGATGCCTGATGCATGATGTCTGATGTATGGTTTATGAAGTATGATGTGTAATGTATGTTGTATAGTGAATGATGTATGATGTATGATCTATGATGTATAATGTATGATGTATGATGTATGATGTATGATGTATGATGTATGATGTATGATGTATGGTGTATGATGTATGATGTATGACGTATGATGTATGATATATGATGTTTGATGAATTATCTCAAATGAAATATGTACGATGTATGATGACCGATGTATGATTCACGATATATGTCGATTTATGAATGATGTATTTTTTATGATGTATGACGTATGATGAATAATGTATGAAGTATGATGAATGATGTATGATATATGATGACTGATGTAAGATGAACGATGTATGATGAAAGATATATGATAACCGATGTATGATGAACGATGTAAGATGAACGATGCATGATGAACGATGTATAATGCACGATGTATGATGTACTGTGTATGTTGATGGATGTAAGGCGTATGAATTATGACGTACGACTGTTGATGTATGATGTATGGGGTATGATGAATGATGTATGATGTAGGATGAACGATGTACGATGAACTATGTATAATGTATGTTGTATGATGTATGATGTATGATGCACGATTTATGATGGTCGATGTATTATATACGATGCATGATGAACGATGTCTGATGAACGTTGTATGTTGAACGATGTATGATGAACGATGTATAATGTATGTTGTATGTTGTTTGGTGTATGATGAACGATGTTTGATGAAAGATGTATGATGAACGATGTATGATGCATTCTGTATGATGCCAGACGTATGATGCATGATGTATGATGTTCGATGTATGATGCATAATGTCCGATGTATGATGAACGATGAACGATGTATGATGTGTTATGTATGATACATGATGGGTGATGTATGTTGTATGATGTATGATGAACGATGTTTGATTAACGATGTATGATGAACGATGAATAATGTACGATGTATGATGAACGGTGTATGATGGATGATGTATGATGACCGATGTATGATGATCGATGTACGATGTATGATGTATGTTGTTTGATGTACGATATATTATGAACGATATATGATGAACGATGTTGGATGAACGATTTGTGATGGACGATTTACGATGCCCTATGTATCATGAACGATGTATGATGACCGATGTATTATGACCAATGTATGATGACCGGTGTATGATGACCGATGAACCATGTATGATGCATTATGTATGATTTATGATGGATGACGTATGGAGTATGATGTATGATGTATGATGTATGATGTATGATGTATGATGTATGATGTATGATGAATGATGTATGATGTATGATGTATGATGTATGATGTATAATATATGATGTATGGTGTATGAAGTATGATGTATGATATATGATATATGATGTATTATGTATGGTCAATGATGTCTAATGAAGGATGGACGATGAATGATGAACGATATATGATGACCGATGCATGATGTTCGATATATGGTGTATGATGTATGACGTACATTGTATGATGTATGATGTATGATTTATGATGTATGATGTATGATGCCTGATGCATGATATCTGATGTATGGTGTGTGAAGTATGATGTGTAATGTATGTTGTATAGTGAATGATGTATGATGTATGATGTATGATGTATGATGTATGATGTATGAAATATGATGGATGATGTATGATGTATGATGTACGATGTATGACGTATGATGTATGATGTATGATGTATGATGTATGTTGTATGATGTATGATGTATGATGTATGATGTATGATGTATGATGTATGATGTATGATGTATAATGTATGAGGTATGATGAATGATGTATGATATATGACGACTGATGTATGATGAACGATTTATGATGAACGATATATGACAACCGATGTATGATGAACGATGTAAGATGAACGATGTATGATGAACGATGTATAATGGACGATGTATGATGAACGGTGTATGATGAATGATGTATGGCGTATGAGTTATGACGTACGATTGTTTATGTATGATGAATGATGAATGATGTATGTTGTATGATGTGTGATGTATGATGTATGGTGTATGATGAATGATGTATGATGTACGATGCACGATGTACGACGAACTATGTATAATGTATATTGTATGATGTATGATGTATGATGCACGATTTATGATGTACGATGTATTATGAACGATGCATGATGAACGATGTCTGATGAACGTTGTATGATGAACGATGTATGATGAACGATGTATAATGTACGTTGTATGTTGTTTGGTGTATGATGAACGATGTTTGATGAAAGATATATGATGAACGATGTATGATGCATTCTGTATGATGCCAGACGTATGATGCATGATGTATGATGTTCGATGTATGATGCATAATGTCCGATGTATGATGAACGATGAACGATGTATGATGTGTTATGTATGATACCTGATGTGTGATGTATGTTGTATGATGTATTATGAACGATGTTTGATTAACGAGGAATGATGAACGATGTATAATGGACGATGTATGATGAACGGTGTATGATGTATGATGTAAGGCGTATGAACTATGACGTACGATTGTTGATGTATGATGAATGATGTATGACGTATGTTGTATGATGTATGGTGTGTGATGTATGAAGGATAATATATGATGTATGGTGTATGATGTATGATGTATGATGTATGATATTTGATTTTTGATGTATGACGTATGATGTATGAAGGATGATGTGTGATGTATGATGTATGATGTATAATGTATGATGTCTAAAGGATGATGAACAATGTACGACGAACTGTGTATGATGTATGATGTATGATGTATGATGTGTGATGTATGATGTA